>QLPC01001243.1:0-12769 GCA_003314055.1 Lactifluus hygrophoroides | reverse complement strand
TCGCGAGGGATACGGATGGCCGGCGGGGTACTCGTTTTTAGACATGCGTACAGCGTTCTCTCCACATGCTGATGCAGCGCGCTGGACAAACATACAAATCAACACCCCCAACGTCCTCGTGTTTGCATTTGCATCAGAGCTTGATCTTGCCGTCGCCATCTCGTACGTATATCAGCTATCCTCACTTGCGTGTGGGACTCGCTCATAATCAATTCGCATCACCAAGGGCACCCACCACTCTAACCCGTCAATGTACCACCTTGAGAATATGTCCCATGGATTTCAGTACGGGCAAGCCACATCCGTTGGCATCGCAACCAGTGTTGGAGGTTACCGTGGCTGGCGCGTCTGCTTATAACCTATCAGATACAGAGGTCATAGGTGACTATATCTTGTACTGGGTCGGAAGTCCGATATTCTCGCACACCAACGAGGGCACGCTATCGAACATCTACTTGGTTGCATGGAAAGAGGGTTGGGTGTCCGAGGTGAGTCCGAACCCCGAATCCACAGCCTGGCACGCCCTCAGCCTACATCTCTTTCTCAGCTTCGTCACAACGACCCGGGCGTGTACGGCTCGGTGTTATCGGTGCTATCGGAAGAGATCATCCTCCTTGTTCGCCTGCGTGATCCGGCACTCGAACTCTGCCGGTTGTCCGACATCGGTGGTCCGAACCAGTCACTCGAGACAGTCTGCATTCTTTCCCTGCCAGGTCTCTCCATCGGCGCAGGTCTGCGCTGGGCCACCTGCTTTGGGGAACACCCAGGTCACGCCCTCTTCTCGAAGAAGCGCCACTCGCCTGATGGGGGAGTGCCCTCGACCCGATTACAACAGCAGGGCCGCTGTTACCGGCGCAGGCGCCACCTGCGGTCCGTCCCCGCCGATGGGATCATCAGCGTGGTGATGCACATACACAGCAAGTCTGGATACTTTCGGACAGTGGATCTATCGGTGCGGTGTCGTACGCTGTTGAAGTTCGCCGCATCGCAGACGGAGGTGGGAGCGCCGCCGCGTGTGGTGATGTGGGAGGAGTGGGGACCCGATGGCACACGGATTCTTGAGCACGATTCGCTCACGTGGGGTTCGCTGGTGGGCGAGCGGCGGGCTACGGTTGGGCAGGCGCGAAAGGTTGCGCGGATCACGATGAGAGATTATAACCCGTTCCGAGTTGGGCTTGCGCTTGAGCGGATCGGGGCTGCTGAGGTTGAGGCTGCGTTTGCGTCTGGGGCGAAAATGAAGGTGATCACGTCGCCGTCGTCGTATGCCGCGGGGGACTTGTTCAGCCACAGGGTGGAGACGCGGATGCCGTATGTTGAGACTGTCACACCGTATCCTGGATGCGAGGGCATATTCATGGACGAAGATAATCTGTTGGGTGAGGTGCGCACGGAGGTGAGTACCTCATCGTCGCTGGTGGAAACGGTGCTGACGATATTGATTATAGAAGGGAGAGAGGAAGTTTTTTTTGCATTGTTTATGATGGTTTAGTTACTTAGAAATGTAATGTACGCCGTACTTATACACGCCATGGGATGGGCCTGAGACTTGAGGTCAGTGAGGTGTTCAGAGTCACCTGATGAGTTCCCGTGACCCGTGAGAAAAATATGTAAGAACTCAAACGCGGCTTTATGGCACGTCGTCAACTAAGTTACTGCCACCAATGATTCAGGGGCCAGGATTACTTACTTGTCCGACTGAACTCATCGAGGAGATCCTCACACTTGTCTGCTTACAAAGTATCAAAGATATACATGCATGCCAGCTGACCTGCTGCAAACTCAACACCGTGATCGCCCAATCGGCTCGCTTGCAATACCTAGTGCGGTTGGCAATGCTCGGCGTGTACGACCCGCTCGTGGGAGACGCAACTGGGCCAACGATTTCTGAACGGATGGGAGATCTCTGTGCATGGGATGACGCGTGGTGCAACATCGATGATATCCTGACGGGTCGTGAACCGCGTCGTGAGCCGAATGCACGCTTTGAGCGAATATTAAGACGGTCAGATGAGGATAACGGCCCTTCTTGGTTCCGCCACTATCGATACGACTACATCCTCGATCCCCAGTTTCTCCTTGCGAGGCTCCAGGGCCCCGTGGCGGGTTCGGAACAAGATTACCTCGACCCAGGGGTCCAACGCATTGTTGTGATATCGCCCGAGCTAGATCTGGTTGTATCTGCCCTGTGCGTCTCCCGCTCTGCATGATTATATTTCTTGATAACGAATTTGTGGGTTGAAAATGTAATAGAAAAGAACTTACCTCTGACTCTGACTTTGACTCTGACAATAGTGTTGGCGATGAGTCTCAGTTCTCGGGCTTAGAGGTGTACCCACGACGTTTTCACGATGGGGCACCGCACCCATGCGCCAAAGTGCCAATAATTCAGGTCCCCATCGATTACCATTACCAGCCATTACAAGGTTTCGTGCGGGCGGCGGCGTTCGGAGATTATTTGCTCCTTTGGGACAACAAGTCATTATCCAATGAATTCGTTGACGATTTCCCCCCTCCCCCTAGTATGCACGAGTTGTACTTGATTGGTTGGAAAGAAGGCTCGGTCACTCTTGTGAGCGTGATTATCTGTCTAATATTTCATATCCTTCACAATGATGCACAGCTGAGGAAACATGAGCCCAAGCGTGGGAAATATGGAAAGGATCTGACTACGGTTTCTGAAGATGTGATTGCGCTCATCCTGCTGGACCCACCGGGAATCGAACTGTGCCGGATATCGAACATGAAAGGTTCTGGCAGCGGCGGCCCACAGATACAAACACTGTGCACGCTTCTAATCCCGCCGTTACGAGGTGGTGTCAAGATAGTGGGCGCCGACTGCTATGGAGAACATTTTGGCCGTAAAGTGTCCTCCCAGGGCCTATTTCCGGACCATTCGGACGATTTACAAAATTCAAGTCGGTGCTTCCGCCCCTTGATGCAGAATAGTGTCATCTGTGTTACATGGGAGATGAAGACGATGAAGCATTGTTTGGTGCCGCTCCCTACTACCTCTACCTACGAGGTTGTAGTGCATTGCGACACACTCCTTACGCATGCCCCTGCTGGAGAAACATCATTGCTGTCTGATGTCGGTCGTGCTGTGCCATGGGCCGAGTGGGGTCCGCGGACGACGAGCAGTGTGCACCCGGTTTCTAACCCAATCTTGCGAAGGATCATATTCGGCGAGCGTATGATGACAATCTACTCGGCGGTAAGGGGCCCTGAAATATGTATCAACGACTACAATCCATATCGCGTCAGGCGGGAGAGGGAAGCGGCAGCAGTGTCCTCCGTCGCACAGATGAATCCTCGTGACGGTTGGAACCTGACTAGGAATGGTGCTGATTTCGCTGAGGCGGCCCACCAATTCAGGAAGCGCGGAAAGGAGTGTGGATACACTCGCACTCTCGTCGAAACTAGCATAATACCAGCAGGGGAGTTGTTCGAGGAGGATTTGTCGACCGGACGCCCACACTTTGCTGTTACCATCAACATACCAGGTTGCGACACGATCTGTGTGCAATGGGACCAGTTACTTGTTGTTCTTAATGTGAGCAAAATGCCTTCTGTTTATCATTAATAGCTAATAGTTGTCTCAGCCTCGCTGGCACATTAATCGCAGTATTGGTCACAAGTGTTATTGAACGCAGGAGCTTCTGCTGTATTGTCTATGATATAATGACCTGTCCATGTCCGCACCCATCGTGTATCATCAAACATCATGAATCAATTTAGCAACTGCATCTATTTCTCTTCCTCTGTATGTAATTATCCCCTACGTACCAACATCTCCCTCATACTCTCATCCATCGCGAGTGGTGTGGTGTGGGAACTCAACATATAGGTTGTTACCTTTACCTCGCTTGGCACATATTGTTGCTCAGGCGTACTGCACTATTAGTTGATGCCCGTAGAGACCACAAGGCGGGCCAGTCAGCCACCAACTTGGGCTTGAAACTGTCTCCCTGTCGGGCCTCTCCATCGGTGACGCGGTGACGGTTTGACAAACGCCCTGATCATGCTCCCGTCTCGAAAAAACGGCACCTGCTAAACGTGGGAGTCCTGGGCCCGATTACAACAGCATGCTAGCAGGGCCAGTTATCGGCGCAAATGCCACCTCAGGCCTGTCCCTGCCAGTGACATCATCAGCATAGTGATGCCAGTACACAGCAAACAAGGCATGTTTCTCATGGCCAATTCTCTCTGTGCGTCGTATGGTGTTGTATCTTCACCGCTTAGTAGACGGTGGGAGCACTGCCACATGTAGTGGGAGCCCGACAGCACAAGGATTCTTGAGCACAACTCGCCCATGTTCCCTCGTGCGACAGTTGGGCAGACGCGAAAGGTTTGCGCGCATCACGATTAGAGATTATAACCTATTCCAGGTGGGACTTGCGCTCGAGCAGATCGGCACAGCTGAGGTTGAAGGAGCGTTTCAATCTAGGGCGAAAATGAAGGTGATCACCTCGTCATCGACACATCATCACGTCATCGTTACAGTAGTGGAAAAAATATTGACGATATTGATTATAGAATTAAAGTGAGATAGGAAATTCTTTTTGCATTGTTTGTGACGATTTAGCTACTTATAATTAGAGATGTACGATATACTTATACCGTACTGTACACACGATGAGGCCTGAGGCCTGAGGCTGAGGTGTTCAAAGTCACCTGAGAAAATGAGTGCCGTGGGAAAACGTGTGAGAACTCAATAAGCGTGGGTTCTTGGCACATTGTCAACTACTGCAAGCACAGTACCTTGTGTCAACCCTGGCACTTTCTATCGCGCGCTGCCACTACAGAAAATGGAACGGAAACAGCAAAGATGGCCGGACTTGGCTCCGAACTCAGAGCTTGCTTACGTACGTTGTTGATTCAAGACGGTAAGATCACGTGTAGGGTCGTATGCACACGTAGGTTTCAGAGTTCCAGAAACATGAAGCACCCATCCATGACCCCTGCTGCCAGTGTCCCGGGCCATAGTTGATCACTTGGAAAAGGAAAAGGTGAATGCTGAGATGCATGCCTTTGTTTTCGTTGCATGACACTGCAGACTCAAGACTCACATGGTTGGAATACCCCTTCCCTTCAAACGTATGACTCGATGATTTCACTCACACACATTACTATCGGCCATTTAATAGAAAGTTGTGACGTATTGAGGTCCAGCGGACCGGGAGCGCGTCGGGCTCCAGCAGGAGGCTTTTGGATTGCCAGGGTGATACAGCGAGATAAGTTATCACACCCTGCGAGGCCGTCAGAGCGAGACAAAGCACTGGACACAGGGAAGGTATATGTAGGCCTTCGGTATTGGCGGCGCATCTGCGTTGTCGAGCTGGTCAATACTAGTGTTGAACAAAAAGGTTGAACCATATGTACCACCAGGGGAAAGCTGGGAACCTACCATTACACTTTCGTCGCAGCCGTCTACAGGCTGAGGCCAGCCTCTGTCCCAGTCATCCCAACGACATTCGACGCGGCTGCACTGGCGGCCGTCGCAACCATCCTTACGACAGTGTCCTGACTGTGACTATGTAATTCAACTTGCAGATACACCGACGAATTTGCACGGAGACGACGAGAAGGGACGATCGTGAAGTCACGAGATGTTTGAGTGCGGAGATGAGGAACGTGAAGAAGGGTGCGCCCCCAACGCTGCTGGTATCGCTATCGGTAACAGAGGCATCGTGATATTGCCAGACGCTGTGCGTAACCTCAACATCGCTGCATAACCTGTATGTATGCGTTAGAACTACTGCTTAGCGCGAGAGAGAAGAAGTTGCGTGGGATAGAGACGCACCCGCGTATAATCTCCATCACTAGCACCCTCATCCATCCAGGGCGAGTTTCTCCGGTTTCAGTCACTCCGCTAACGAGCTTGATTGAACAATGCGAGGAAAACCTCGGTCTCCGTTGCGAGACCGGTTTGAAAAGGAGAACGATGACACATGTTCCGTGAAGCGTGAGCGGAAATGCGGAGCGCTCGGAAAAAGTTTTGAGGAGTAGCGAGGAAAGGTGGTGTTGCAGCAGGAGCAGCACGTGGTTATGTGAGGGGCGTCGAGCGTTAGACTCACCTTGATGTATGTACTGTACCCGAATCTCTGCCCCGTCTGCCCATGTCCACCCACATCATGATTGTGCGTTGCCACCGCATCGAGCGCTCCATCGAAAACGTCGCATTCCCTTCCACTCACAACATGGAAGTGACCCTCTAAAGATACGCGGTTCATTACGTCCAGTGCAGACCAGTTCGTGGACCCCATTCGAACCCCCCTCTGGCCACGTCTCCGTCCTTATCTACCCAACTCTAATCACCCTCGTCTCGTCTCCCCGTCGCTCCCTTGGCCTTCTGCATCTTCCCAGTTCTGCTGGAGACCTCGCCGACTCACACCACCATCGACACTTCCGATCGACGCCTTGGCTGTAAACGCTCCCGTTGACATCTTCAGGGCTACTCTCCATGCACAGCACTACTCAATGTCTTGCGCCACGTCGGACGCCCAAATGTTCACCAGTGGATCAGGGCAACTTGTAGCCCTTTCATACGTTCTGGGGATTCTCCGCTCATGTGTGGTACTATCCCCTTGGTGAGTCGCTCGGTCTCGGTCTCAAATCCTCCGAATGAAACGTCTCCTCTATCTGCAGGAGTCCACGTCGCACACTGATTGCCTCGAGTTCGAGGCTTAATGGAGGAGAGCGAGCACAAGGACCAAGATGACGCAGCCGCATGATGACGGAAAATTGGTTGACACAATACACGTATTCCGGATGACCGATGACTATCGATGACCGGATGACCCCCTGAGCCCATTGATCCCCACTCAGTGGAGACTTGTAAACATCAATTTTCCCTATCACGAGACTTTGCACATCTACTACTCTTCCTTCCACCAGCGAAGACACAAAACTTGAAGCTTGAAGCTTGATGCGCAAATACATGGGGCTTCCCTGCTCACCGGTCTGGACGCCTCCAACATGTCGTCGTGGATCGAGGCTCTCATGACGCATACGCGCGGTGCACTCTCCGTGCCAGTCACTATGAAGAAGGGCGATGACATACCACTCATTGCTTGACTTGCCTCTCTTAAGGAGGGCCTACGACCTGAGCGCAAGCTTAAGGTAGCTAGGGAGAGCGGTGGCTTAATGAGCAGCGTGCCAATGAAAGCACGAGGTCCCTCAATCATCGTTGATGCCTGGTCATGATAACAACATCGACCTTCGTATGTAATGGTGCGCAGTGCTGATGTCAGTGCCTGTCCAGACGTAGTCAGATGGTCCGATATGCCATCGTCGCGATAGCCAGCATCCAGGTTAGGTCCCGTGGGGATGGGGTATTGCATGGTACGTTCCTAGAGAGGCTGGTTATAGCGAGAGTGTTCTGAGCAGTGATAATGCTGCGTCCACTTCCCACTCATGTTGGTATGTTCGCTGACCCGACACCTGCACTGTAACTTAGGCATCCTCCTTCCTGCCATCAGTCCCGCAGCCGACTATAAGTTACTCCTTTCCATCTTCATGAATTTTTCTTGCATATATATCCATCTAATAGGTTGTCCTTTTTTGTGTACTTCAGCCTCACTTGAATTTATAGCTCTATTCTCATTTCATACCACCCCTAGTCCCAACGTCATCTGCTCTCTATCTGCATTTCTGTACTTGTCCTATTTGTTCTGGAATCGCCTCAACTGAGTCACAAATCTCCTCCATGGAACTCCGGGTTTGATGTTATCTTGTGTTCAGCCAACTCCAGCCATCCGAGAATTCATCATTGCAAAATCTCCAAAGATGAGCGCCCTTTGCTCATCAGCAGTGCCAATAGTCACGGTGCAGCAGCCTGCTGGTGATAATTTAAGGCAGAAATAGCAAGGATAGGAGCGGCGATAGCCTGGCGGATGAGCACGCCGTCTGCACACGCTTAGTGAACACGACAAAATCACGTTGATACTGATGAAAAACGATGAATCGGCAAGGGCGTTAGGCCCTATTCGGCAAGACGGTTAGGTTGAGGTTAGGTCAGTTTGGAGAAAACTCGGCACTGTCCGAACCGTTTGGTCGAATTAGTCACAGCATGTCACAAAATTAGATCTGAGGATCACGTGTCCACATGTATCATGAGTCAGGATGGGGAAAGAAGGTCAAGCCCCCGTCCATGGTGTTGGATGAGTTAATGGTTTCTGGGGAAATGCGAACTGCAAAGGCGGTGGTGGGGGCAAGAAACACAAGAAAGCACGTCACACATTCCCCGCTCATCGCACATTACCATAGCCAGTCTTTTCATCTAGAATAAGAATTTACAACAACTACTAGTAATCGTGTGGGATCCTTCTGAACCATACGAACCAAGCCGCCCAAATGATTACAACGAACACAAGGTCTGGAAACAACGGGAACATGAAGAAAAGCTGGAGCGACTTGCCAAAGAGCGCCACATGGAAGCTCAAAAGTGCCTCCAACGTAGTAGCTCCTGAAGCGACTACACTGAAAGTGATTCAGACGATCAGTACGATCAGTACTCGATCAGTGGCCCAGAAAATCAGGTGCTGTACTCAAGTGTGTCATCCCCTTGATGGGAGCCTCGTATTTCTTGTATTGAAGGGCATTATGGAACCCACGATGATCATTGGTCTTGTGAAGACGACGAACGTAGCATACCAGCGCCGCCTGGCCATGTCCACCAACTTCCAGCCAGCATCACAGGTTGTATCCTCAATCGCAATTGTCAGTAACATAATTGAAGGCATATGCACTGCTACCGTGGAATCTCCTCCTCCCCCGAGGTCAGAAATAGGAGAGGGGGCATACATTCGACATCTTGCGATGTCTCAGAAGGGGCTCACACAACCACAACCTCCTTCACCCTAGCCGGCTGGAGGCACAGGTGAAGAGGCATATGAACGGGATGTGGCAGCATCGAGCCAGCAGACCCCCCTTCCGCCATTGCAGGCTGAACAGGAACCCTCGGAGCCATCGGACTTGTTGGAATATAATACATTCGCACCCCAGTTGGTGCCGCTACCACCACCTTCGACTATCCCCAGCACCACTTCTACAAGTAATGTCACTGAGGACTTTGAGGAACACGTTTGCAACAGTTGAAATGCAGTGGCCACTATTGCTGCAAAATTCAGTGCGCTTGTGCCTCCTGCAGAAAGTGAGGATTCCTTAGATGCAGTCCCAGTAGAAAGCTGGCCTGGCTTGACTAAGCAGTACGTTTAGTAAATCTTGGCAATTAGGAAAAAAAAAGCTGTTGTAATTCAGGCGTGACACTCCCAACCTCTGGGCTGGGCTGGAACCAGGTTTCGTGACCCTAACCTGACCCAACCTTAACCTAACCGCGTTGCCGAATAGGGCCTTAGGCGCCTTCGAGAAGCCCAGAACTTTCCGTTTCCGTTGAGATCATGTGCTTCATCTTGGCAAATCCACTGGCGAGTTCAATTCTACATTTGTACTTCAGGCTTCAGGCTTCAAGCTACAGGACCAGAAGAGCAGGACTTGATGTTCTAGAGCGGCAGATTGTGACGATAAAGACAACAGAAAAAGGAAGGGTGAATTACTAGGGATACCTCGAGGCGATGCAACGTGCCCATTTCACACCCCTGATGCGGGGCATCGACGCATCGTGAGAACTTTACACGCATATACTGCAGGAGGTCGGAGACGTCCATGTACTCAGCTATCATGATAGAAATTTCTATTCGAAAACAGTTAACGGCATGGCAGACTCACGTTTCCCCTGTCACCAGAAAATAAAATCAGAATAGACCTGGATAATATGGTGAACGTTGGTGAGTTTGGGGTGCTGTAGGTTGGCCAGACGAAGCCGACAAAGGCCAACGATGGTCCTATGTAAGTTACTGCATGCCCACTTTGACTTATGCCTGCTCGAGCCTGAGGTCGGATTCATGATCTGCAGCTGATGGGCGCAACGTGTCAATCGCACCAATCGCAATATCTCTGCTCTGTGATTTTGTTCCACATTTGGAATCGCTTCGATTTGGCCGTTGCTCGTGGCGCTCGCTGTGTGGGTGGGTAACTTATGATACATTGCTGGTCTCCCTTCCTACGTATATTTCAATCCACGACGAACACCTACTGTACCTCTATTACCACCATGGCCTTTGTACAAGGACCCACCCAAATCATCCCAAATATGTATGAGAAATATTTCTCACATCCAATTGTCGCCCGTTACTGACCATGATTGCAGACAAGTCATCAGCAAGATCACAAACCACTAGTGTTACTAGCACTAGTGCCACTAATACGGCTAGTACACTAGATTGTAGCCTAGTTCCACTGGACTTGCCAAGCTCTAGGTCTCGGTGGGCTAGGGCTAGCTACCTACTTTTAGGGCCTATCACGGGTAACCCTCGGGTGACTTTTTGTCACACCGTACCCATCACCCGTCACACCATACCCGCACGAGTGTGGTGTACACGGGTTGCGGGTCAAACCTGGGGTTTGGCTTAGACACCGCAGTATCACAGTATAATTATCTATCTACTCGTTTTCTCATTTGTGCAAACAGTAAAATATAATCATATCTTGCTGTGTGAATACAAAAAAAGATGTACACTACTGTAGTAAAATACAAAACCTGCCGCCGCCGTTGTTGTCGCATCGTTGCATCGTCGCGCCGTCATTGCACCGTCGTTGTCGCGCAGTCGTTGCGTCGTTGTTGTAGTCGTCATCGTAGTCGTAGTTGTAGTCGTTGTCGTCACGTTGTGTTGTCATCACGTTGTGTTGTCATTGCACCATTGTGGCGTCGTTGCGTCGTCGTTGCGCCGTCGTCGTTGCATTGTCGCATTGCGTCGTCGTCGTCGCATTGTCGTGTCGTCGTTGCGTTGTGTCGTCGTTGCGCCGTCGTTGGGTCGTTGTTGTCCCATCGTCATGTCGCGTCGTCGCACAGTCGTTGCGCCGTTGTCGTCGCATCGCCGTGTCGTGTTGTTGTGCAGTTGCTGCATTGTTGTCGTCCGTCGCATCATCGTGTCGTTGTCATGTTGTGTCATTGTCGTATCACCGTGTCGTCGTCGCGTTGTGTCGTCATCACTTTGTCGTGTCGCGTTGTCACTTTGTCGTCGTCCTTGTCGCGTTGTCGTTGTCACTGTCGTGTTGTGGTGTCGCAGTAGAAGGTGGCAGCAGCGGCAGTGCTGTGAGAAAGTGGAAAAGAAAAGTAAAAAGAAAGAAAGTGGAACTTACTCTGCTTCGATTTTCGGCTTTGTCCAATTGAAATCACCACGGTAGAGTCTAAGTTTCTGAGCGTCCTAATAAGGCAGGAGTCTGGACCGGACCAGACCGGCCAATTTCCACGAAGAAAGGTATACCTGTGAAAACCCGTAAAACCGCGGTGACGGGTCACGGTGTGACTCAGGTCTGGAATTTCTGGACCCGTACCCGTACCCGTCAAACCCGTGCCTGAAAAACCGCGGGTTTACCCGCACCTGTGATATTCCCTACCTACTTTTCTCCATAGATCTAGATAGATCACTAGCACCAGGTCTCAATGTACTAGAGGTAGCCAAGTTTCCTCCAGCCAGATAGATTACTAGATCTACTGTCAGTGCCTAGGACCGACTTATAATACTAGGACAGGTCTCGATGTACTAGAGGTAGCCAAGGTTCCTCCAGCCAGATAGATTACTAGATCCACCATCGGTGCCTAGGACCGACTTATAATACTAGGACTAGTGGTCAAGCAAACAATCGATCAAGCTATCAAGCGAAGCTCTGAAGCCGGCTATGAATGGGTGCCGACCGATCACCACGCATGTTAGGGTAGGACGTTCCCTTCTGTACGACTTGTACGTCTGGAGTTTGACAGAGGCAAGTACTGTTTGGTGCTCAAGTTAAGAGCAAGAGTTCAGGTGGTTCACAAGGTAAAGGAGGGACTGGAATGCAGGCACCCAGTAGAGGAGTTCGAGTAACAAGTCCTGTTTATTGAGAAGGACTAATCTGCAGTACAGGGTAGTTCTCTACAGGTACTTATAGCTAAAAGTACAATGAAGTCATTGGAGCATAGTGGAGTCAAGTGGAGTCGTGTGAGGTCATCGATGGGGCTCCTTAGTAAGTAATACGTCATATGAGTACAATGATGTCATGATGATGGAGGAAGGCTGTGCAGCAAGTGGGGTAGGTCATGAGATCAGTGAAAGGGAAGGTGCACAGTCAGAAAAGAAAAGTAAGTCCAAGATTCGTATCGTAACATTATCCCCTTTTTAGGGATGATTGTCCTCAATCTCAACAGTCATAGCCTTTGTTGTAGTCTTTGTAAGTGTCGTAAGTGTATTCCCAATACTTATCGTCCTCGGGTTGGGCTTGTGGACACTTCTGTCGGCTATACTTCTTGGCACGACACTCCTGGAAGTCCTCACATCTATAATGGGGGAACCTACAGGTCTCTGCACTGTGTCCCTTGCTGTCGCAAAGGTGGCAGTAGGAATCCCAGATACACACCTCTCAGGTGTGTCCAAGGCGGTGGCACCCTTCGCAGCGGTGTCAGGCTTCCCAATTTTTCGGACAGAATTTGCGGGTATGTCCATGCACTGCGCACATAGTGCATACGGGACCCTGAGGGGGCCAGTTAGGGACGAGGGGGTTGGTGGGTGTAGTGGTGTTGGTGGAGGATGAAGCCGTGGTGGAAGAGGATGCTGCTTGTTGGTTTTGAGCCGCTTTAGGAGCGGGTTCATCGTGGGTCTGGGGAAAACAATTGGCACGTCGGGGGTAGGGGTGGTAACGGAGAGGGGTAGGGAGAGGTTGCGCGTCTTGGATC
>QLPC01001238.1:0-14912 GCA_003314055.1 Lactifluus hygrophoroides | reverse complement strand
TCCGTTTCCATATATACTATACCATAGCACTATGGCGTGCTTCTAATCTTTGGCTAGTAAGTTGGTTGCTATTGCGACTAGAGTGGGCTGGGGTTTCAGGATTGTTCTTTGGAACTTTCTCCAAGTAAGGACAAAAGGACCTAGGAGAGCAACAGATTATAGTGCGCAGCAGTCGGTCACCATCCATTGACAGTCACGGTCGGTACCATTCATTTTACGGTTCATTTTGTAGAAGGGGGCAGGTAGTACAGTACCAGTACCCGTATATTGCTCGTCGTAGATCCGGTCGTTTGTAGTAATTCTTTATCGCGCCGCGCGACGACCCAGCCGCGGCCGGGCAGACGTGACCGTTTGTTCACCCTTTCCACCCGTCGCCGTCTCCGGTCTCCGTCACCCGTCCCGTCGACATATTCGTCCCTCACCAAGGCTCCGACACGTCCCTACTACATGCGCACACACGGACACACACGCACATCACCATTCCGCTTATCGTTATTGCGCCGGGGGCGGTGCTGGCTCAAGTCGAAGCCCGATACAAGTAATTAGCACGCGTGAAAAGGACGGCAGCCGCGCTCACTCGCGCTGCCGCCGCGCCCTGTATATGATGACTCTGCCCGGGTCACGGTTCTCCTCCTCTCCCCCCCTTTCTTTTGTTGCACGGTTTCTCCCCGATTTCAATACCAAATCCCAACCTGGCGCAAAGGGGAAAGCTTCCTTCTCTTTCTTTTACATAAGCTGTTCTTTTCGTCGATCTGTTCCACCCCCATGGGCCCTCATCATACAACCTACCCCTCCCAACATCAACCCCTGGACAGAAACTGAACGACGCTATAGTAGCGTGATCTGCAACGCTTCCGAGGGTGGTTACTTTGTCTGATGCCAACAAACGATCAGAGGGAAAGACTGCGTACGGTACTGTCCGTCATTCATTCGATAGGTTGATGCGTAATACGTTTTAACACAGGGACAACAAAAGCCCAAGAAATAACAAATGGTGGTTTGGATGACAGACCGGGTTTTTTTTTTGCCAATGAGTAAGGAGAGAGAGGCTTTTTTCAAAATCCTCGCGATCATCATCATCATCATCATCATCATATTATGCACCATTCTAGCCTGGGCCTTGAGGAGCCGAGTCCAAAATATGGGTCGGTGTCAGAGCCATAATATGATATGACGATATTGGTTAGGGGGGCGGACACTGTAAAAATCGCTCCAGTTGAGAGCTGAAACAGAACAGAGTATACTAGTAAGGAACCCTGATGCAAAGTAGATACGCGAGGGGCGAGGCACAAATCATCGACCCAACCAACGGAAATCGAGAAAAAATCGGGCGAGCGAGGACAAATTCCTCGCCAATTAGGTTGGGAGACTGGAGTCGGATCATACAAGTAATCACGATCGCGCCTGTCTAATGAACAGACAAACTGACAGATGTCCCCGCATACAGCAGTTGTGTCCAGTCATTGTACCCGGTAGCGCACTGTTCTATACATTGGTTTGTTGTTGTGCCTTCTTGGCAAAAGACACGCGCGAATGATTTGATTTCGCGAATAAAGGTCCGCCTCTCTCCCCTATGCGCTTACTCCCCCACTGGCAGCCCATTTCCTTTTCTCCGCGTCGCCGCCGACGCCTCTCGAGGCTGTGCCCTGCCAATCCGGTTCAGGTAACCTGCCTATTTGTTATTGTATTTGCATTTCCTTGCTCGCCGATCCCGATTGTCGTAATAACTTTAGTGTTGTCGATTGTCGAGTCGAGAGATGCATCCGAGATGACTTGCTAGTTATCTCCTCGGAGATCCGTCATGACACGGTACCCTGGCGTTAAGCATTAGCACCAGCGCTTTACACAAGTAAAAGTATGGATGAAACCGAACGTTGTCCTACAGGCCCAACAACTTTGTCATTCATGACGATGTCGATTTGAACACACTGGGCTATTGCCACGACAAATAATTACGTCTCTAAGAAGCGGAGGAGAATGGGTCCGCGACTCCGCGGACGACTCGGACCTGTTGTGGCCCACTCGATCAAGGGCGGAAGCGCCACAAACAACTTGAACAAGCAACTTGAACAAGCAACGACTTGTTGTTAGAAAAAGTGTTATAGCGATAAGTGGCAATAATCGCGCATACACCTACATCAAGGGATGAAGCAGATAAAGTGCAGCGACGATCCCCAAGACACGTGTCTATTGTGCACTAAGCACAGCAATCTTCTGGTTGCTTTCTTACCAGACCGACTGAACGCCTCATCCAATAAGAGGAGTGATGGTGGCTGGCAACCAATGGCGATGGGGGGCACAGTTTCAAATTTCAAGAAAACCAATTGGAGGAAGGGGTCGGGCAGTACGTGCACGCAGCTACGGGCATGAGCAGATTAGCGTACGGGCGCTTCCGATCGCTGACGTCAGACGCGGTGGCGCCGGGCGAATCGCGAAAACGCCTGAATAATGCATTGTGATCGGTTAAGCTCTGGGTAACGGTCTTAGAATAGAGCCTTTTAATTACAAGGGTGGTTATAACTCGCTCATCGGGGGAGTTGTTGATTGCGAACGTTAATTAAATCGGCAGTATAAGCCAGCTGATTATCGTTGTAATCCCACTTCACCAAGTTTATACTTTGACGCGCGAGAGCGAGACGCAACCCCATCTCAGTAGCATTGCGCGAATGCTCGCAGCTAAAACAGAGAAGCATCAACGTTCAGTCCAAAGTATTTCTGCAACAAATGGTCCTCGGTGTCCTCATCTTCAATCAACCTTCGGCGGTCTCCAGACCGATTTCAGACCAGTCGAGCAAAAAGCACAAACTCGGTCGCTTTTAAGCTTTAAGAGGCGGAAGGTCGTGGACTGAAAACGCCGTAATGATTCGGATTCATCCAAACACGTATACGTTAGCAGTAAACCCGAAATCCCACATCAGATGGTGGAGAGCCCTTCATAACAAGACTTTCATTTCAACGGGGCTTTTTCATATTTGCATTCTAGGGTGCACACGAGAGAGGGTATGAAGCGTGATAAAGGTACATGCGAAGCATGCACTTGCATCATGTCGTATTGTACTTTGTTGCTCTGACCAGCGGCACGACTTGACCGATATCTCAGGTGAATGATGCATGTACTGTATGCACAAATCGCGTTTAGTGTCAACGCAATCCACGCGTTGAAACACACACAAAAAAATAGAATTTTAGACGACCAAAAAGTCAAAAAGGAGTTTAACACAGTTGCTGAAATGCTGACTTGCTGACGCGGCCCCGCACTTGCACTAGTAGGGATCAAAAACACGCGCGGAATTGGGACGAATATGGGAGGACGCGACCAGAGATGCACAAAGAGAGAGTGAGACGCGCCAATGACAACTCAAAATTTGAGAGCCCATCAAGAATTTTCCTTTTTTGGAATTTGTCGATAATTTCCAAGTCCGCGCGACCGGCTTGTCCATCGGAAAGGGGCCGACTGGCTCAACCGCGGTCGATAGACAGAATAGAACCAGTATCAGTACTGTAATTGGGGGCGCTTTGATTGAGCGTCTGGGATGGGGGACAACGTTAACTCGTCTCGTCGTAGTTCTGATAAGTTTGCCACTCCGCCTTTTGACAGGCCCAAAGAGCTGTCAATTAGCCCTGAGGGCGGCCTATCAAGCCCTCATGTCATGTGGGACGCCAAAGCATTGAGTCCAACTACTGGACGGTTTTGGTGACGGCCACGAAAATCCGTGATTTTGTAATGATATCGAAGAATTGGGGTTGCGGAAGAGCAAGAAGAAGACGGGTTGATGATCTGTTAAAAAGTCCCGAACCACAACGCCCAATAACATACGGTTTTCCTGGCATATGCATATGTGTGTGGAGCAGAGGCACTGTATGTCAACTTCGTCGAATTGGAGACTTTGCTGGGTCGGTAACACTTTGACCCTGGTCTAGACCTGCCGACGCTTGTGAAAGGATGTGACGGACTTTTCAAAGAATGGAACAGATGCAGCGGTGTTTGATAGACAGACAGAATTAGAACAAACGCCTCCTTGGCAGACGCGCAGTAAGCTGACATTCCGAGTCTGCGCCGCTGCGCCGTATCCTGGAACCATTGATAGGGTTAGCGCCAGTTAGCACTGACTTTTAAAACGTGTACGCCCAATCACGGTAGTACTGTATTCGCGGCGGAGGTGAAGCGAGGAGGGCTCAGACGTAACGAAGATGCGGCGTTGAAAAGATCTCATCCGGTGGTAGTTTAGTTCAATTGTGTTGCGTTGCGGCTGCGATACCTCGGAGGAAAGCATCCGCTCCACGGGGGTGTTCTCTCTGATGCGTTACCCCCAGACACCGCCGCACTACTTACTTCTCTATCCATTAGTCATCGGCCCGAAGTCAGGCATGCCGTACCGCGTGCCCTCCCACGTGGCTACGGGAAGACCACGCCGTTGATTTCAACAGGAACCCTCATCTGATGGAATGATAGGTATGAAGAAAGGCAAGAAGTGCTTTATTGCCTTGCCACCTATTGCTCCACGAATTCGAGCCTCGAAACGCAAAACTTGTGCAATATATCGGGACCCAACACAGTACAACATTGTGGGGGATCGGCTTTGCGATCATAATTCCAAATTTGCGACAGCTGACAAATGGGGCCGTTACGCACGGCAATCACATCCAACAACCTATCATACTCCGCTCGTTCCTACAACACTCTGAGGCAGGCGCGCAAGGGCAACGGGGAAAGCCTTTATAACCCACAAAGTAGCTCTTTACGGAACCTCATGCAACCTTGAACCTGTTTAGATTATCCCAATTTCAATTTTCTCTTATAGCAATGTTTTTTTCCCGCAGATCTTTTTCAAAGTTTTGGTTTTTGTCTGATTGCTCCTTGAAGACCCTTTGTGCAATGCAACGTTTAAACCTCATTGGATGGCAACCTTGGCGCTGGCCGCTTTTCTTTCTAGAACGAGAAAACAGCGCGTCTAATGTGAGTTGGATATCAGGGAACTTCCTGCCATATAAGTGCGGGCATTCCTTCGATCGTGGTCATTGGAGGAGAGAGATATATGCGGTCCATAATCTCGGTTCGACATCGGGCTTTGTTAATGATCACGATGGCCGAGGTCTGTCGCCGGGTGCGTGACCTGGATCCCTGGACTGGCCCCATGCCCAGTGGATGCCGTCATGGGTCTCAAGCCTGGACCAGCTCCATTCTTTCAACGCTGCGGACCCATTCAGAACCCCAGACCTGCGTGGTCTCTTCAAAGGTCTCGAACGCACCCCCTCCAATCATTATGGGTCTCACCGGGGACTTCCGGGTTGTGCTTCCGTCGATCCTCCAGACCCATCACTCTTTACTGTACTTGGCAACTTTTTCGGGATGCCAGCAGCAGCCCTGAGCAGCGATCAATCCGCATAATCCATTCGACAACGGTGGAGCTCAAAGTGATACTCAGGTTCCAGCATTGCCGCACTGTCTCCGACCGACCCTTCCAACTAAAATGTCGTTATGTTCCAACGTACAACGGTTTCTGTTTTGACGGATTGAATGGCACATGATAGCAGACCGAATACGACGGATCACTCATCATGCAAGTTGACATTTGTCAAGAGGATGGGTATATAGAATGCGGGCCCTGGACAACACGTTGAGCAGGACTCCTCTCACCGCTGGTTTGTTGCAATGTGACCCAACCACGCCACTGCCGCACACACCGAGAAGTGCTACCTTTCTTTGTCCTAGCAGGGTTCTCCGAGAATGTTGGAATTGGCGCACATGCGCGAAGATCGGGATGGTCTAATTTCCACCGGGTGATTGAGTTCACTTGCTAATTATTTCGACAATCTACGGAACATCCATAATCAACGTCCATGAATAAATGTTAGTGCGTGAATACCACTTTGAGTAAGTCCCAAACGGAACGACGTGGCGCGTGGACGGTCATGGAGGACCGTATTGACCACAAAGATTACCAACGGGGGAAAGCAACCAGGGCCAAAGGCTGTTATGCCAACATCTGCATATGCGGGTCACCACGCTTAAATCGTCGTCCTTGACGCTAATGACCGGTTGGAATCGGCCTTGCCGAAACGGCAGTGTTCGGTTCAGTCAGTCCAGAGCAAATCTTGCGGGGTTTCTTACAAGGCACACGGCGGTGGCTCTGGTGAGTTGAGATAGGGAGGTACTGCATCAGGAGAGACCTTAATGATCTTCACTTGTGGTGGCACGCACCACACATACCATATTAGCACACAGGTCCGGGAAATCATTATATCCGCCTCGCTCTTAATCAGCGAATATTAGACAGACTAGTTACCAGGTGTCTAGTTGATACTATACGATCTACACTTGTAAGTTATACTAATGCCATAATCGCTTGGAAGCATGTGGACGCTCCGTTCCTTGTATCCCGTCAACTGACATTGCGAGGGACACAATTTGGAGCTAAATGGTTGAGTTCACGACGTGCGACTGGATGGCGCGGATGATAGCGTGCACATGTGAGCGGGATGTGGCAGCCAATTATTTTGATTAAAGAGAACCCCAACCGATCCGATCCAAGGATCCTCGGCTCATCATGATCCGCCTAACTCACACGGGTCACAATGACCTCTTTCGGGCAGGCACCGACAAACATGATCGATGAAACGGGTACGGAAGCAATGGTGTCCTTTGGATAGAGAGATCTGCGCAGATCCTCCTCCTAGTGGGCTGGAAAGGATATTCAAACTGATTAGTTGGGGAGGCTAAGGATTTTTTGGGGGCACCTAGGATCACCACTCACCTGCGTCGATCGTATCCGAAAAAGGATTGCTCGTAAACTGTTCTCCGACGTGGATGGGGCGAGGTGCGCGTTGCCCGAGGGGAGGGAGGCTGGGGCCACTGACTGGGGATATGGGCGAGGTAAGCCATAAATGGAAGTTACGGAACGACAAACGTGAGCGGGCTACGCACAGACCGAACTCGCTTCGAAAGGTTCGAACGCCTCCCGCTTTACTGGAGTGAAGTTGTGGCGTCCACGGCGCTCCTTCCCTTTAGGGAGGAAACAGTTTCATGATTCACTTTGCAACACAGCCTATTAGCCTTCGAGTTGCAGCCGCGTCGTCGCCAATCAATAACCTACATTTATGGGCGCTTGTCTTGAAATATAGGTACCCTTGCACAGGGGAGCAGGAGGGATTCGGGGCCCCGGTGATAGCTACCCTCCTAGGACAATGCCACCCTCTCTCCTGTCATGAGTCCTGGGAAAACCGCGCGTGCTGTTGTCGCTCGCTTCTCTTCCATCCACAGACGCTGCGTCCAGGGTGAATCCATTATCACGTTATGCGGCATTGGCCGTGCGCATAGGCTTCGCGAGGCCGGGAATGATACGAGCAACAGCTTGTGAGTAGTATCGAGGTTCGTTGTCATCGATGTTCTGATCGCAGTACATTTGATTGTTGGCGGCAGAATTTGAGCGAAAGGCTGTATGTATGAGGAAGAACAACCATATAACATCATCGCTCGAACCTTCTAGAGACCGTGGACTCGCACCCTGATGAAACCCTTTTTATTTTGTGTGGGCAGTGACGTCGTCGCAAGTATATCCGCAGTGCCGAACCTCGTACGAAGTCCCAATTTGGTCTCACGTGGGTAGTGACATTTGTTTGATCCTCTAGAAAGCAGAGCAGAAGCCAAGCGAATGAGCGCAGACACCAAGGGACATTTTGATGAGCTGTCGAATGACGTGATCGACTTCAAGGTTGATTGCTTCCGGGGGTGCTCACTCGGCCGCCGCCGACGCCGCCGGTCGTTCACTTGAACCCTCATTGTGGGTAGGATGAGATGATCGTCGTCCCATGTCCCATATGAGAATCAAGTTGCCATCGCCCATCGACTCGATCAGCGGGCCCCGCTTCTTGGGATCTTATCCTTCAGAATATCGTCTACACGAGCATCGAGGACCTGACCGATAATTAGGATCGGTGCTGATCGATTGGATCCTTGCGTACGGGAGCAATGACCATGGTCATATGGATAATCATGGGGAACCACACTTGCAGCGGGTTGCTAACTTAAAGGTGATCCGTTCCCCTTGACACTCTCACACTGTCTTTGATCAATCCAATACTATCAGGCCGCTCGCCACTACGACCAGCTGCAACTTGTCAAGTCAGTCAATTTGGGCGCAAGGGGACTTACTAAGCGTAAGCCTAAAGAAAGGCACAAGGGACAGTAAGGGCGAGGGCGTCAGTTATGGCACGCATAGCCATTTGCCTCGCATCAATTCCCAAGGCGCGTTGCAATAGCCGGACATGGGAAAACTCCAACCTTTAGGGGAAGCACTGCTGCGGGCCTCGCGCGCTCTGCCGAAAAGCAATAAACTTGAGTTATCTCAATACCCGTTAATTCCTCTCGTCGGCGTTCCTCGGGTTCCTTTTCGCGCGGTCCTCCGGATCGTGGCCCCCAGACCCCCAACACCACCAGCACCACCACCGACACCCATATATTATATTGGGAACGGGCTAACGTGGCCGGGATCACCTCATTGCAGATCATGGAGATGGCCATATCGTCGCATCCGGCGGTTATCCCTTTTACTTCTTATTCACCACGGCACAGGACTTGGAGCTTGTAAACGGAACTGTCCGATGATGTGAAGCAGGTCCCGCATTTATGATCATCCACAACTAGCACGAGGTACCGAGAGAAGAAGAAGAAGAAATAGCAGCCCATCTGTCCCTACCCTCACCCACATCGTCCCCCGACGCGGAGCTGTGTCACCGGACAACTGATATCATCATAAAAGCGCCGCGCGCCACAGAAGGCGGCGCTCCACGACTTGCGACACATCCTTCTGACAGGGGACACGCGCATCGATCGGACAGGACAGATAAGCATTCGGCGCTGAGATGTAGTCAATTCCACGCACACGACATACAGAGAAATCAAATCAAACGTCCGTCCCTGCATCGGCCTTGCATTGTTGCCGACTACAACTAATTGCAACCCATGTATCATGTCCATGTGAATTGTGTACGCTTGTGTGTATGTGTATGGTTGGTGGTGGCCCCGTACGTCACTTTGGATCACATGCAAGGGGCAGAAGTTATCCTCGAGGAAATAATGTCACGGCACCTACAACAACACATACAGTACGTATGAACGTGCGCGTATGATGCCTGGCCAAACCCGTACTTCCCCGACGAACTTTGTCGCGGTCTCGGACGGGGAGCCATTGAAAAATAATATCATAATATGCAGCTGTAGGAATAGTAGTGGCACTACTAACTGGCGCCCCCCAAGCCCAACAGGCGCCTGTTCTGGCACATCTGTGTGCCGTGCCACAGGGTCCTGCGCCTCTTCCCCTCCCCTGTGCGATGCCATATGCCGGCATGGCGCCCTGATCCACATGCCTCACGCCGTCTCCTAAGAGCAGTACACCCCAAGCCCAGTGCCACCAGATGATGATGGGACAAAGATAAGTGGAGTCCAAAAATACCAGGTTTTTGGAAATCAAAACAGGGGAGAGGAGCCCTGTTAAGGCTGCCGCCATTAGGAACCAGCACCTTTACATAAGCCATAAACCCTAGGGTTTGTATTACGTAATCGTTTCAATTTTCGAGTTGGAAATGGTGGAAGCAGGGGCTGAGGCTGCTGCACCTCATATGTGCATGCGGCACAATTCCTATATATTGCGGCTGTTATGTACAATTCTCTAGTGTAATACTGATGCCTTTGCTGCTGCTACCATGTCTGGGGGGAGTGTGCGATGACTATGATACCTCCTATTTGCCCAAGAAGCTTGAGGGCCAGATAGCCCTTGCTTGTACGCCGAAATGAAACGCGCAGATCGGTTGGCATATCTGCAGAACCAGTAAGAACACAGAAAAATAAAGAAAGCAGTCACATACCGCCGGATTTGGAGCAACGCGACGCTGTCAAGACAGCGGATGACCGTTTTCTCCATTTCGCTGACCGAGTTCGCGCGGCCAGTGTCGCGATACAGCGCTTTAACAGCACCCCAGTACTGCTCAATAAAATTGAGCTCACAGTGAAATTTGGGATAGAAATCACACAAATGTCCATGTTTCTCGATAAGCTCCTCAAGCTGGGACTTCTGTGCCACAAAGTCAGGCTGAGTAAACAGTAAATGACGGCAGCAACAGTTAGTGCGCCTGGGGGGGCACTGGAACCCCGCGCACTGTACAAGAAGGTCCCTCGCGGGCCAGAGTCCGCGCTCGTGAATGATTTGCTCCATGCCCTTGAACCAGCCGGGCATCGAAGGGTGGTTATCAGGAAAATAAAACGATTGCGTGTTTCCATTCGGCAGCCTTCCATCGCGCATCCGTGGACCACCGGGATGGTGGGTCCAACCTTCTTTAGGTCCTATGGAAGGTGGTGAGGAGTTTCGATGGGATGCGATAGAGTAAAAAATGCACTCTTGACCATCCAACGTGCAGAGAGAGCATCCATTGCTCACTTTTGATGACTGGGAGCGTTATCGAAAACAAACAGGGCTTGGGCAGCCCCATTTGTCAATTGCTCAAAAACCTTGATCGCGCGTTCAACTTGAGCGAGCAGGTCGTCTGCTGTGAACCAGCCTTCTCTTTGCTTCCTGGGTTTGAAAATGACTCGCACGTTGCTTTTTTGAGGGTATCAGCACCTGGTAAATAGGTAGATGTTCATAACGACGCACCCATGTTGATCACGTAGACGACCCCACTCCGTCGTCAGAAAATCCAAGACCATGAGGGATTGTCCCTCTCCCTTGGGCTTCGGTGCTCCGGCATGATTTGTGTTCCTCCAATAAATTTTGCGTCCGTCGTTCTGATAAAAGATAGATTCATCATGTGTGATGAGAACGAGTCGAGATTGTGGGTGGGCGTGCGGATCAGATGGGGTGGCGGCAAAAGGCTGGGGATTTCCGTCATTATCCCAAAGATGGAAGCATTTTTCGTAACCTGCCCAACGTTCTGTGAACGCGCGGTGGTACTCAACGACGTCCTGTCGCTCATGTCCATCGTAATACATGCCATTTGAGTGCCTTCCATATCGCCAGCCAAGCTCACCTAGCCATTGACAAGCTGTCCACTTGGAGATCTTGGGCTTCACTACACCGGCTTTTGCAAATTGTTCCTGGACTTTTGGACTTGCTATGTTACGATACGATTTTCTTGGACTTACCTTTTCTTTTTCTGACTGTGCACCCTCCCATTCACCCGACCTATG
Organism: Lactifluus hygrophoroides; assembly: GCA_003314055.1. Taxonomy (NCBI): domain Eukaryota; kingdom Fungi; phylum Basidiomycota; class Agaricomycetes; order Russulales; family Russulaceae; genus Lactifluus; species Lactifluus hygrophoroides. The sequence continues at coordinate 3,730 of QLPC01001238.1, read as the reverse complement.
ACGTACTCCACTTGATGCACAGCCTTCTTCATCCTGACATCATCGACTCCATCATGACTTACTTACTTACTAAGGGGCCCCACAATGACCTCACTTGACTCCACTGTGCTCCACTATGCTCCGATGACTTCATTGTACTTGTAGCTATATAAGACCTGTAGTAGACCACCTTGTACTGCAGATTAGTCCTTCTCAATAAACAGGGACTTGACATCGAACTCCTATACTGGGTGCCTGCATTCCAGTTCCTCTTCTCTACTTGTGAACCACCTGAACTCTGCTCTTAACTTGAGCATCGAACGATAACCTTGCCTCTGTCAACCCAAGACGTACAAGTCGTACAGAAGGGAACGTCCTACCCTAACATAAGGACTAATCTCCACTCTGGCAGAAGCAAGTAGCAGTCGTATCAAGGGAAAAGGAAGACAACGACTACCCAGTGTACCAGGACAATTTGACGTACCTGACGGGCCACAGTACCCTGAAGATTTCTTCAACGTAGTAAGAAGAACTAAGAACGACCTCGATCAAACCTTTCGAGGACCAAACGTCTTTTGGAGACAAGACAATCAAGGCTGGGGATATTGGATCTTCCCACCTGGATGAAAAGCTTTACCCATTGAATATTCAGACCACAAGTGGTACCCACTCTACTTCATCAACAGATTCCTCTGTACATCCGAACGACTGGTATTCACCAGAGAACACGAACAAGAATTGGAACTAGGACACATCTCCGAAGGAGAAGAACTCGCATCCGACACAACTGAGGAAGCGGAACCTATTGCAGTTGACGCACCAGAAGAACCCCTCGAATATCACGACCCACTACCAGAACCAACCCAGATCCCATTACCACCAGACATCCTCATTGAACAAATACCAACAGGAACCCAAACACCTCAACAAAACATCGACACAATCATGGCACAAGTAGTAGCCCAAGGAGTACAGAACCTAGCCGCTCAAAATTTGGCGCAAGCACAAGCAGCTGCAAACGCAGCAGCGGCTCAACTGCAACAACAACAGAACGTCCAGCAACAACACCAACAACAAGTGCAACAGCAGCAACAACAACAAGGAGGACAGGGTAATCAAAACCTGGCCCCCTTTAGGACAGGACCACTCATCGGAGCCGCCCCTACGACCTTCGATGGAAATCGAAAGGATTCCCTAGCATTCATCAGGGAAATAAAACTCCTCTTCGCCCTGAACACAGGAAACTACATAGCCAGCACCCCCCTCCAACGAGTCCTCTATGTACTCACGTACATGAAAGGAAAGGCAGTCGAAGCCTTCACCCAAGAAATTTACGACTGGATCGATACCCTCACCGCACCAGACGACCCAACCACGGGACACGTTCAAAGACCGGTCGACGATAACGCGTGGTGGACCGAATTCCTCCAAAAATTTACAGTGACCTTCACCGATACGGGAGCAAGACAATTTGCCGCCGAACAACTCCACGACCTTCACATGGAATCAGGGAAGTTGGACGAATATATATCAAAGTTCAAAACCTTGGCACATGATGCAGGATACGGTCTAAACGAACAAGGAACCCTGGATCTATTTATAAACGGACTCCCGTGGTCAATGGTACAACATGTCGTCACCATGGACGCACCTACCGATTGGAACACATGGATGACGGCAGTTCAAAACCAAAACAACGTATGGCATCGCCTCAGGGCGCTACGCCCCGAATGGAAGAGGAAGTGGTCCCCAAAAGGAAAGACCTTCCAGGGAAAAACAGAGAATCAATGGCGTCAAGGCCTAGGACTACAAGGACATCAACAAGGAAACCAAAAACGCTCCAATAACCAAGTAATCCCTATGGACGTTGACCGGATCAATGCCGCTCTCACCGACGAAGAAAAGGAACGAAGATTCAAAGCAGGAGAATGTTTCCGCTGCGCGAAGAAAGGACACGTATCCCGAAACTGCCCTACCAAACCCAAGAAACCATACACCAAGCCAGCAACCATCAGAACCGCCAAAATAGAAGAAGCGGAAGAACAAGGAGAACAGGAGGAAACCCAGAGCAACGAGGAAACGGTTGTCTCTGGACCCTCGGAGCTTATTGGTATGATCAACAATATGTCGAACGAAGAGAAGGAAGAGTTTTTGGCACAAGCCTTTGCTCAAGGGGGTTTTTAGGAAGCTCAAACCTTACGGCCTGGGTGTGAGCGCTTCGAGTAAACGCTGTATTTGTATCGAGACGAAATTCAATGAAAGTATCAACTTCTCTACAATCAGCATGCTCGACGGCCGAAGAAGAAACTCTCCTAGACTCAGGAGCAACTGCAAACTTTATGGACCATCGAACAGTAAAACGACTTGGATTCAAACCCCTTCGACTCCCTCTCCCAAAACCAGTCAAAAACATAGACGGGACCAAGAACCGGTCTGGACTCATCAAGTATTTTATGGACCTACACGTGACCGTGGGACCAAAAACCCATATCAAAACATTCTACATCACCGACTTGGGGAACGACCGACACATCCTGGGATACCCCTGGTTCCATGACTTCAACCCCAAAATTGATTGGACAAAAGGAAAACTACAAGGGGAACCCATCAAGATCGAGCAAAGAGGACCCACCGACAAAGAACAACCACTACGACGATCGAAAGCACCCGAAGCAATTAGGAAAACCACGATAGCTACAGAAATAGTGGTCAAGGAATTCCGAAAGAAGGACAAGAAAACTTGGGATCAGATCGTCCCTAAAGCATACCACGCCTACGCAAGTATATTTAACGAAGAAAAAGCAAAACGATTCCCCCCACCACGACCATGGGATCACGCAATCAACTTGACACCTGACGCCCCACCATCCTTAAAAGGAAAACCCTACCCAGTGACCCTCACAGAACAAGATGCGGTAGACGCATACCTACAACCAGAAATCGACAAGAAATATATTGAGGAATCCAAGTCACAGTATGGATTACCACTTTTCTTCGTCGAAAAGAAGGACAGAACAAAATGACCAGTGGTAAACTACAAACCACTGAACCGATATACAATCAAAGATCAACAACCTCTTCCCAATCTCACGGATCTCACCTGACGACTCGCCAAAGCAAGACTATTCACCGCCCTTGATATACACACCGGATATAACAATATACGAATCCGACCAGGAGATGAGTGGAAAGCAGCATTTGTCACTCCCGCTACACGAACACGACCACCTCAGCATTGGCAACCTAGAGTAATGCCATTCGGACTCTGCAACGCACCCGCTACCTTCCAAAAATTCATGAATGAAATCCTCAGCCGACAAATAGCCAAAGGAGAAGTCCTTTGCTATTTAGATGACATCCTAATCGCTACCCCAAATGACCTTCCCCACCACCAGGAACTAGTACGAGAAGTTTTGGACGTCATAAAGAAACACGACCTCTACCTCAAAGCGACCAAGTGTTTCTTCGAACAAAAGAAGATCACGTACCTAGGACTAGTAATTGAAGACGGAAAACTACACATGGATCCGGCAAAGGTAGAGGCAGTAAAAGAGTGGCCCATCCCCAAAAACCTCCATGAATTACGAGTCTTCATGGGACTAATAGGATGGCTATGCCCCTTCCTTAAGGGATTTGCTCAAAAGGCAAAACCCCTATCCGAACTAACGAAGAAAACAATTCCCTACAAATGGACAGAAGAAACCCAACATGCTTTTAACCAACTAAAAGCTCTAGCAACCGCATACCCATC
>QLPC01001230.1:0-15122 GCA_003314055.1 Lactifluus hygrophoroides | reverse complement strand
TTTTTGGTTGAGGGGTTCAACATAAGTCCGAGTGTGGCTGTGGCTGCACCTAACCTTATTCTAGCTCCGACGCAACCCCCAACCCCATTACAAGTGTTGCCGCCATTGCCCCTCGAAGCCCGAGATGGTACAGTCCTTGTTTCCTCATGTACAAGTCGGGATTGATGCCCAGTCAACCGTTGTTAGCCTATATTTCAAGATAGCAATGGCGTAGCTATCAAGTTTTTCATACAGAAGGACTTGCCCACTGAGCTGCAGGCGGAGCTGTGCGAGACCATCACAGTGGGAAACACACATACCGTTTCTTTAGCGTCTATAGGCTCATTCGACCTCTTCTACAGTCTCTCGGAGGACGCGTCGAGGCTAAGGTACCGCGACAGGGTTTTGTCCTGATTCAACCGAACACCAACGAGGCGGAACGCCTCAAGCTATGCTGGGATAATTCCGATCGGCCAGATAGGCACTTTGTTCCCTACACTTACGTGGAGGCCTGTAAGATCGCTGGGATGCTGTTAAAGCAGATTTTTGTGGAGAATGGAGAAGCCATCAAGTTTCACATTGATTCAAGTATCGCTAATATAAACGCCCGTGCTGCTCTCAGTGCCAGGATCATGGTCAGTTGTTTGTGTTGTGTATGCAATCGTCGAACAACTATTGACAACCTGACTGTAGCACTCCGGAGGGGATCCTACCGCGTCTGCCCAGACAGCACGTGTGATTCTTGCGGACCCAAACACTGAGATCTTTCAGCATCTTGTGAAGAGTTATCAAGGAGTTCCCGGCAAATACGTCGAATCTTATCTATGGGTCAAGAAGTGTGTTGAAAAGGGCGCCGTGGTGTATACACCACTTGTGTATAAAAATCCTGGCGGTAGACGACCGGGAGAAGAGTGCGTTCCGCCTTGCTTCGGAAGTCAATGCAGACTAACTTCATTCGCAGGAGGACTCAGTTCACAGAAGAAGACGAGGAGCACCTCTGTAATTGGATCGCTGCTAAAATCCCTTACAAGGAGACGGGCGGTAGGACTGGAAACAGGCTCTACCAGCAACTTTGCGATATGGTATGTCGCCGCACCCTGTGCCCTCCTTCTCTTGTTCAAGGCGGATACAGGCAAGCGACCCAGAATATGCGTGGGTTACACGCCACACATGGCAGTCCTGGCGCGAGCGTTACAAAAAGAACTCCCAGCGTCTAGATGGAATGATTCAGGCCATCGTCGAACAGAAAAAGCCTTCTCTGGGCGAGAAAGGCCAATACGGTTACGTGCGTAAGCCTGAAGAGAAACCAAAGAGGGGCAGGAAGCGCAAGGACGATGCTTCGAGCGCAGCGCCGTCAAACGACGACGACTTTCTCCAAGCCGGACCTTCGCATTCAATGGCTATGGCGATGCACATCTCTCTAACTACCCCAGACGGGCATCCTCATTCCGGGATAGCAGTTCCCGCAGTGCCAGTTGACCTATATCAGCAAACCCACCCACACATGCATGGCCTCCCACCCCATGTGAACCAAATGCAAACGCCTCCGACCAGTTCCATGGGCCTCGGTGTCACTCAAGATCATCTAGTGGTTGTGCGAAGGAGTCCCGCTGAGGAAGAGATGGAGGACGAAGAGACCGAATGGGAGGTTAAAGTGGGCTCCGACCCGCCTCCTTTATGGGGAAAGCGCAAGGCCGGCGAATGCCCAGATGAAAATGGGAAAAGGGCAAGGATAACGTACGCTCTGTCTCATCTGTTTGTCCTGTTGGGGTTGTCACTAATACATGTCCACAGCGAGGAAAGTAACGGTCGACCGGCGTCTGGAGCCATTCAGCCAGATGGCCCAATTCTTCACGTTGTGGATCAAAGCATTTTGGATATTGCGCGTGAGTTCCGATTCACCGTTGAAGAGGTCCAGGAATACTACGATCGTTGTGGTGCCATGGACCGGACAAGAGCACGCTTCAAGAGGATGCGTGACACCTTGATGGCCCTAGCAGATGATTGATCCGGACCAGGTTGCGTAATTTGGGTGTTGGATCGCATGACTGCACGCGCTCTTCTTGTGAACCAGTTTGAGGCAGACATGTGGATGATCTACTCTTTTTTATTATTGTTTTCAGTACATGTAACTACTGTAAATTAAGTAACGGGATGAAGTATCAGACCTCCAAACCAAACATACAAGCCTGTAATGACACTATTCCACATCCGTGAGCAACTTATTGCCTGCACCTCGGGCAGGAGCTGGGGGCGAACTGAAAGGTATTCGTCGTCTTAAAGACAATTTAGTTTTGTGAGCTATGAAACATCAGGTTTTCCGCGCACCTTTCTCCTGCAGCTGCAGATGGGAATGAGCTGAACATGTCCGGGTGCTTAGGTGCTGGGGCCTCACTATAATAAGAAGCATTCAGTCAATGAATCGTGACCTTTTTGGCAGAAATTTACGAGAAGTATGGATGCTGCAATGCCTCCTCCGCGGATATTCTCCTCTCGGGGTCGTAAGTCAGGAGAGACGACAATAGATCTATCCCTGCTACTGTCAAGAACGGAAATTTCTGGCGGAACTGATGGGGTTGAGGCGATGGCAAGTTAATGGTTTTCGCCAGTGGGAGGCTAGAGTATTCAGGCCATGAATCGTTTGTTGGCGGACCCAGGAGCTTGAATATCATAGAAATGAGCTCAATCTCGGCTTTGGCCTGGAATAGTGGCTCCTTCAACAACAGTTCTGCAAATATACACCCAACGGACCACATGTCAACGGCTGTTGAGTACGTTTTTGCCCCTAGCAGGATTTCAGGAGCCCTGTCATTCGCAGCTGTGTGAGATGTGAGAGAAACCTTTAGAGAGCACACGCACCGATACCAAAGTGTGACAACTAGCTGCGTCATCCCTCCGACACCGACAGGGTCTCCATATCGTCTTGCGAGGCCAAAGTCAGCGACCTTGATCGTACCCCGATTATTCATGAGGAGGTTGCTTGTTTTCAAGTCGCGGTGCAAAATCCAATTAGAATGACAATGCGAAACGGCAGACAGAAGTTGGAGCATGAGAGTTTTGATTTCGGATTGCAGGAATGGGGAAGGCATAAGTCCTAGAAGGGCCTTCAGGTCGTGTTCGATGAAATCCATTACGATGAACACCCTGCATAGAGCCGGCTGAAGTCAACCCTTGTTGCATGTAAATCTTACAGAGCGTACTGAGTGAGTGTTTCCCCCACGACTACCTCACGTATGCCAACGACGTTGTCATGTCGGCATACCATGAGAGCGTTTATTTCGCGAAGGGCAGTGATGGGGAAGCCATACTTCTCCTCATCAAGCTTCAGCTTCTTCAGTGCAACAATGTCGCCTGTTTGTTTATCTCTAGCGCGAAAGACGACTCCATAAGAACCTTCTTCTATCGAGTTGAGCTTTTCGTAGGAATAGACGGAGCGAGAAGATGTAAGGGGAGGATGGTGAGTCCTTGGTGGCACGAATACACTCGGTACGGGTCTCTTTGAAGACTTGCTCATGGAAGGCGAGACGTCCGCGTGGTGGTGCACCGCTTTTTGACGGCGTTTTAGAGGTGGTTGAGGCGCGACAACGAGTTCATCGTCTTCCTGGTCATCCCATTTTGACCTTTTCGTAGCGGCGGAGGCCATCGCAGCCAGAGCCCGAGCAGCAAGTCAACGGGCCGGCAGCTCCGGCACGGCATTGAACTCGTCGTCACTGGCCCGGCGGCGTCTACGGCAGCTGCGCGTCAGCCTCAGCCTTGCTTGAGCTGGAGGTGACACATATGGGGTCTGGATACGTGTTTTCGTTGCAGCCTACTTTCACTCAAGGGTTCATCTTGGGACAATTCTCTATCCTTGCCCTTCTTGTTGTCGTCCTCAAATACCTATTCTTTGACACCGAACATTCACAAAAAGTACCTGTCTATGCGGAACGCGACCCTTCCGTATTACAACCTCTTCCTTCCGCCCACGTGGACGAGAATCATGAGCAGATTGAGTCAGAGTCTACAGAATGGCTCAACACTCTTCTTCATCAGGAAAGCACACATAACCTATCCGTGCTGCTGCTCATTTATAATAACTGCATTTTCAATCAGGTTGCGGATGTCTATCGCTCAAAGCTGAGGGATGATATCCAAGGAGTTGAAGGCGATGAAATCTTGCGTAGGCGAGTTGAGAATTATGTCAATCGTATGAGACCTTCTGGAGTCTTGGTCAGTTCTTTCTCGTCACGCCAGAAACGCTAGACGCCAAAATACCGCTATAAGGACCGGATACAGGTTCACTCCGTGCACCTTGGCGTCTCTGCCCCTCAAATTTCTAAAGCATGCTCTCGGCCTGTTGCAGGTGCAGGCCTTCTCGAGCGGGTAAGTTTCCCTCCCCCCCGCGTCACCGGGGATCCTCGTCATCTGACGGCTTACTCCGTGGATAGAGCGAGTTTGACCTGACATACAAAGACAACGTCTCCGTCTCATTATCGACCGCATACCTTTTTAACTACCCAACGATTGGTTTTGCCCGCTTACCGGTCTCCGTCACGATCTCGTTGTCTGTATTCTCTTCTCGTGTAAGCCTTCTTTTTAGCTCTTTGTGTATCTCTTTTCTCAAATACCACAGGTGCTCATCACGCCCCCTACACGCTCCTCTGCTGCACCTGTGCTCACATTTACGATGCTTCCGGATTTCACGCTAGACCTGAAGTCAACATCCCTGCTGGGGAGCCGTGCAAAGTTGGCGGACGTTCCTAAATTGCACGACCTGATCGACCATCAAATCAGACGCGCTCTTATCCAAAGGGGAACCTTGACGATTGCACTTCCTGGCCTTTCCAGTGCAGAGGACATGATCGGTTTGGATGGTATTGAAGAGAAAAGTTAGCCTTGTTTGATTCGGCCGTAGAACTTTAGAGATTAGATTATCCATAATGAGTGATACTAACGCGTGTATTGGATTAGGGATATTATGCAGTTTGTTGAGAGATCGCGGACACAAAACCTCTGATCATTGGTAGGGTACTTAAGCCATACACTACTGCAATAGATTTCATAAGAGAAATGTATGTTGCAATCACTGTCCTTATTCAAAATTCGGGAGCAAACCTGAGGCTAGCGTGATGATGTCATCATGACAGTGATCAGTCCGCACGTCGGTGTTCCTATCATCTGCTAACTGTAACAGAAATCATTCAAACTTACTTTTGGAACCTGCTCCACTGGCTTCATAACAATAACGTTGGTATATTGTTCAGAAATTAGCTCACCGACTTCCAAAGTCCAAAGGTCTCACTGAGGTTTTTCTATCCACATTTTAATCAAAACTTCCTACCACTGTTAGCACCGTGACCTCCCGTTCGCAGATGACAAATTTCATAACATCGTTCTGTGTATCAGATTCGCTCGCTTGTGCGGGGGGGCTTACGGATCATAGAATAAATAGAATGGAGAATGGAAAGGTATCGCAACGCCATTCGCCCCTTTTTCCAACCATCACCCCTACCCCTACCATCACCCATCACTAAGGCTAGCAGTTGATGGATCGCACGTCAACACCAGAAGCGGCTCTCGGCCAACAATATCCCCCGGCATCGATTGAGCTCCCAATACTGGGACAAGGCGATATCCTTGACAAGCTAGAATGGGAAGGGGTTCGTTACATCCGTTTGCAATGGGTTGACTACACAAACATCACTCGCTACCGTGTGATACCCCTTACTGCGTTTCGCAAGCTTCTGTCGAACCCGCGCCCCGGGATAACGCTTTCGAAGTCTGTCCTTGGGATTGTTGGACAGTCCTTGTCACCTGGATTCTCGAGGACCGGCGAATACCTGTATACTCCTGATATAAATTCCATTCGTCCTTGCGGCTACGCTCCGGGGCATGCGAGCGTGATGGGTTGGTTCGAGGAAAAGTTCCCTATTCGCGAAAATGGGACAAAGGAGGATGCCTTGAAATTGCACATATGTCCCAGGGGCCTTCTTAGGGACATCATAAAGTACGTGACTTGGAGATTTGTCAAGCCGGCGATGTTTATAACAAGTGACCTTTAGCAAGGGTAAAGCATTGGGGGTGGAGTTCCTCGTCGGAATCGAGACAGAATTTGTCCTCCTCAAATCGACGCACCCTATTGAGACTGTGAGCAACGCTCAATGGTCAGCATCGCGTGCATTGCCCTCAGGTTCTGCTGCTGCAAGGTGCCTTGAAGACATTGCCGATGCTCTCCAGAATAGCGAAATCGAACTCCTCATGTATCACGCCGAGTCGGCTCCTGGACAGGTGTGGTATCACACTATGTATTGAGTGTGTATTGACAAGGTTTTGGACTGGCAGTATGAAATTGTGACAGGTCCACTGCCACCTCTGGAAGCTGCCGATGCTGTAATATTCACTCGTGAGACAATAGTCAACATTGCAGCAAAGCACGGGTTACACGCTACCTTCTTTCCCCGGGTCAACGCAAATGACGGTAAACACCTTTTTTTCCTCTTTCAATTCAGACTGCTTAGCCGTGCCACTCACAGGGGGCACAGCGGCGCATGCCCACATATCCCTGCATCACACATCTCAGCGATCTACAAATTCGCTTCCGACATGTCCGTCTGAGGACCAGGAAAGAACGATGACGCCTGTCGAACGATCGTTCCTGCAGTCTATTCTCGAGAACCTTCCTTCCAGTGCCGCATTCACATTACCTATGGCCGCCTCGTATGATCGCGTCCAGGATGGCATCCGATCATGTGGCACGTACGTCTGCTGGGGTGAAGACAACAAGGACGTCGCTATACGCCTCACGGGCCGACCGGGCGCCCCCCGTTTTGAAGTACGTACCATCGATGGGACTGCGAATCCTTATATAGCTTTGGCGGCTATACTCGGACTGGGTCTCATCGGCGTAGAGAGGGGCTTGGAGCTGAGGATTGAAGCCATAGACAGTGCGGCAGTATGCCTAAGCGCAGAAGAGCGAGCAAAAAAGGGGGTTCTAGTGTCCCTTCCGCGGACTCTTAGTGAAGCCAGGGATGTCGTGCGGCAGGACATGATCATTGCCAACGTTCTTGGGCAGGAATTTGTGCAGAAGTACCTGAGCGCAAATGAGGTACGGAATTCGCTTTGCGATACGTGGATGCGAGTCTCAAGCTGACGGTTTACAGACAATGGAGAAAATGTTGAAGGGTGGCACTCCAGAGGAAGAAAAAATACGCAGTATTCTCTATTGTTGAATTACGTTGGAATGGTCGATACAGTAGATGCGAGTGGTGTCGGCCGCTCTTCCCGCAAATTTTAGAATGTTCTCCCCTTTCCCTTGGTGTCCGAAGTGCTGCCTTAAGTCTCGCGCCTTTACAAGGCTTGCGAAGATGCGAACGACGTGGCGTGAGGTAGTAAAAATGTCAAGGTTTGCCAGTGTGTTTAAACTTCCAATTAAAATATCGTTATACGTCTTACCAACTCTGCAACAAGGGTTATCTTGCGGTTAGTTAGTTAAAACGGAATACGGGCCGACTTGGTGCAAAAAATAAATGGGTTGAGTGATCGCACGCACACAAACCGTGACCCTAAGAGTCCTTGCACCTATGGCCTCATTGACATCCAGCATTGTTTTCGATGACATTTTCTCTATTCAGGCCATCAACCCTGAAGGCAAAAAGTTCGACAGAGGTATGTTGTAAGACACAAGCATCCGTGCCCCGTACCTACCAGGACCGCACAGTTTCCCGGCTCCATGCCAAATCCAAAAACTATGGCATGGAGCTGACATTAGATTATAACTCTGAGATATTTCCCCTGAACGTTGGGCAGGACGTGGCTCTGGCTTTGGCAAGCTCGCTCACGCGCGGTCCTGCGAACTCGCAGGACCCAACCGATGAAGAGGATCGGGATCGTGACGTCTGGAGACCTGATAGTAAAGGCCGGCGAGGACTAGAGGATGACTATGGGTATGTGATGTATGGAAGAGTGTATCGTTTCGACCCCGGAACTGGGGAAGTCGTGTACGTCCTTTTGGTTTCTCATCTCTGGCACGGTTATAAATGCACTCTTTCTTCTAGAACCGCATACGCATCGTTTGGCGGGCTTCTCATGTCTCTGACAGGGTCCTTCCGTCATATGACAAACATAGTGCTCGGAGACCCTGTATTTCTTTTAATGCGAAAATAGTCTCGTCTGGAGACCCTCATCTTAGAACAGCGTGTCTTTGCATCACGCGTGTATTTTCGGAGTGCTGGCGCACAGCTACGGATCACATTTGCAAAGGAAGTAGCTCTGATCGGACCATGCGCTCGTAAAAGTACGGTGACAGTTTGGGTGTCATGCTTTCGTGTAGAATAATGGATCCGTTGAACAATAGTGATACAAAACTCATTATACCTCTTCCTCTGGGTCTCCAATACCGCTCTGAAGAATTGCAAATGTTGTTTCCGATTCTGGCAGACATGGCGAGTCATAAATTCTGCATATTCGTGTATTCGCGCGGCCCTTCTTGAGCTGCAAGCTGGAGAAGACATTCCATTAATATCATTCACCAAGTCTAAGGATAGGTGAGCTCACCGCGTGGTAGAAGCATGTGCTAAGATATTTCCACCAATCGGCTTTTTCTCGTTTGCCGCGTATGGTCCAGCGGTAGCATCAGGGCTCGACATGACCTGGTTGCTGAATACAACAGCAATACCAAACTGGGGTCACGATGTGAGGGAATGCCATATACTACACACGCCCAACGAACCTCGTCAGCTAGCCTTTGCAGGGTTCGAAGGAACTTAGAAAGATGGGCCTGTCGAGCTGCAAGTTCTCCGCGACCTAAGTAGTCACTACGGTATAATGCTGTCGCTGAGTCTACGATTAGCAAGCAAAACCTTGGCTGCCAGTGTGAGCCTGAGAATTTTTTGAAGGGAATCCACACAGACCTAGACTCCGACATCAGAGCGCTGGCCGCTGTGAGGAGCTGATGTTGATGGTCTGCATTGTATGCTCTTGCATATGCGACATTGTCCAGAACTTCTTCACCATTCAGACCGTAACGCTCTGCGACGGCGAGGAGGCGGACAGGGCGGAAGGTACCTTCAGTGTCGATATACAGACACTTCCCTTCCCCCCCGCCCATGTCCACCGGTAGCTGACAGGTAACAGCAAGAGTATGGCACAGCTGAGATTTTCCTGTCCTGAATTCTCCAAAAAGTTCCGTAATGGAACCTGTCTCCATGCCACCTGTATCCCGGGGGGTCACAAAGATGCTCTCGGTCGGGAAATCATCCACGCACCTCCTAGGAGAGTATCAAGATTCTTAGAGCCCGTCGTTATATGCACGAGCTCAGATCTCCGTGCGTGCACCTCAGTGGCACTTTGAAAACCCAGAGGGACGATCTTCTGAGCTATGAGTTTATAAGCCTATCGTAAGCGTGTGGGATCAACAAACAATCAGTGCCCACCTTCGGCAAGAATCTTCTCTGCTTTTTGCTCGGATATGCCCTTGATACTGATGAGGTTCTTCTTTGGAGTGTAGGCGACAGCTTCAACCGTGTGATAACCAGCATCCGTAAGTTTCTTTATGTCCTGTGCATGTATGCCAGCCTCCTGGAGCTTGTCAACCAGTAAAGGGCCAGAGACTTGATACGCCTCCTCGTCTTCTTGTGGTGCTTGGGAATCTTGAGAAGGACGTGACATTGAGAAGTAGAGGCACAATATTAGCTGGCTGATCAGGAGGAAGCAAACAAATCGCCTCGCGCCTCGTGCGGCCCCCACGACCGTAGTCACGTGGTCGCGTTTGCGGTAAAGCGGGCTCAAATATTTATTACGGTACGCGTGAGGTAATCATAAGGTATGTGCGAGCTCTACTTTTCTTTTGCTGAGCTGATGCTCAAACCATTGCACAGCCTCCACATCTAGCACCACCTGTGGCCACTTCACTAAATCATATACCCCAACCTGTTGTGCCGTCGTCGCACAAATCCTGTACAAGTTTTCGGTGGATCGCTTTAACCCAGAGGGGACAACGTCCTTTCCCGTGACGAACAGCGTCTTCTGGTCCCACCCCAACTCGTCCAACCTCCGGGCCATATCTTTAGTCTTTGTACCGGGCCAGTCAAGGCTCTCGACAATTCTCAGGTTGTGCTCCGTGACTCTTGCACTAAGTGCGACGCGCATGCCCATTTCAATGACCTTGCGTGGTAATTTGGTAGCAAAATCCCTAGGCTTTGGGCCAAAGGCGACACCACCACCACGTAACATGGGACTTTGTCCGTCACCAAGACGTGCCTTTCCAGAACCTTTTTGAGGGCGGATCTTCCGTCCCGATCCACGAACTTCTCCGCGAGTCTTAGTATTTGCTGAACCTTGGCGGAGCGAATCGAGATAATGCACAACACAGAGGTGAAGAATGTCGCGCCGAATGGGGTGGGAAAATACGGTGGGATCGAGCTCTGCTACTTGGTCGGATGAATGGGCAGCGTTCTTCGAGCGTATCAGAGACGAAAGAGGTATATAAACCGGTTTTTGAAAGGGTGAGGCTGGGAAGGTGTGATTTATATGATGTGCATAGTTCATTAGGGTAGTTACCTTGAACAGAATCTGATGGTTCGCCAAGTGTTTGCGAGGGTGGGATTGTGACGCTGGTGCTCACGCCATTGCTGTAGCTGTCGTGTGTCGTCGCGGCCGTCACGTAGCTCCGAACAGCTCGGGTCCGTAACTGAAATTAGAAAAGAAATCAATCCCAAGGAGAGAAGTCAGAGGTGCCATTCTTACGGTGCCTAACCTAGCAGCGCCAAGTGCCACTGATAGCATGGCTGGGATAAAACGAATGTAGCGTTGGACCTGCTGGGAGGTACTTGATTATATAAGCAATCGGCACACGCCGACATTCCTCTCGTCTGCCAATTCCTTCCGACAATCAAACATTAAGCACGCCGCCAACGACCTCAGGAGAAGTAAGTCTCGTTGGAATTATTGCTTAACTCATGATCTGTGGTTATCTGCATGCGTGTCCATGACCTTGATGTCAGAATATGCTCATTCGGGTGGTGGATGCCATCGAAATATTTTGGATGACCTTGACATTCTGTCACTAGGATTACTCTGGGATTGCGTTCGCTGATTCCCTATATTCAGAATAACACTAGAAGATCGGCTGATCTTTTACAAAATGGCATCTTCTATCAAGGCCGTTCAAACTTTCGGAAAAAAGAAGGTGGGTTAAGGTGAAATGTCTCAACCCACACAACTTACATATGCTCCCTACTCCCTTCCAGACAGCGACTGCAGTCGCTCATGCACGTGAAGGCAAAGGCTTGATCCGTATCAATGGGTCACCGATCAACCTCGTTCAACCGGAGATATTACGATTCAAGGTGTACGAGCCTGTCCTCGTCGCTGGCGAGGATTCCTTCTCTAGTATCGACATCCGTGTGCGTGTAAAAGGTGGCGGACATACTTCTCAGATCTATGCGATTCGCCAAGCTATTGCCAAAGCCGTTGTTGCATACTATGCAAAATACGTCGATGCATTCAGTGCGATCGAGTTGAAGAAAAAGCTCGTGGCGTATGATAGGACTCTTCTCATCGCAGATCCTCGGCGGATGGAGCCGAAGAAGTTTGGTGGTGCTGGTGCTCGTGCGCGTAGGCAAAAGAGGTGGGTACTGTTGATCTTTCCAAGACTTTAGAGTAACAAATTTGTCTGCCCAGTTACCGGTAATAAGTTTGCTACTTTGTTGTACGTTTGCATCACCGAATGTCGCATTATTACCTTCTCCAACGTGATATGAATCTATCCAATGCCCATTCCGCTATACGATGAAGTATGGCGCCACTATGATCCGGTCGTGCTTTGCGGTCTTTTTTGAGAATAATGCCTTTTGACTTTATTGACTCTTGGCTGGCTGTCCCCCAAGTTCCTGCACGTCTACGTGTACTCGTTCATTTTTTAACACTACGGCTCATCTGCGTTTCCCACGACTTTTACTTGGCATTTTCCTTTGCCTGTAGGCAGTGCTCAGTGCCAGTGTACGGATCTCTAAAGCCGAAGCCGTTGAAAGTGTTGCTGAACAAGTTGAATGGTATCAAGGAGCTCATCGATGGTCCAGCAGTATCAACTCTTTCGTCAAAGTGCAAAATACTGCCGACACAACCACACGCCGCACTCATGACCTCCCTTCCTCACAACAGCCTGTCCCTATCACCGAAATTTCCTCGCCCGCGAGCACGATTCACGCGACCGTGTCATCCGTCCCGGCCTGCAGAACGTATCCCCCAATAAGTCCTCCCAATCTTCCCAATCACTGTCCGCGCCCATCTCTCCAACGCTTATCGACACGCGCCTTCGCCCCCAAGGGGCATCCACGGCGCTCGTTGTGCCATTCGTCAACGCGCACATCGCCGCTTTGGGATCTACACCCCCAACGCCACCCGCACCCCACACAGTCAGTGCGGACTTCAATCGAACAATCCTTGTTGAGTCAGATATATCACCCCCATTGGAACAAGCTGTTCCAATGAGATATATCTGACTCACAACAAGGATTGTTCGAGGCAAACCGACGCCTCGGCTCGCAGCACACAAAGGTCGCATACAATTAGTAAAATGTCAAGGGCCTGCGGTAGGTTTGGATAGTAAACTGACGACATACACCTTACGCTTCGCAACGGATCAGGCAGAGACATCGAGGGTCTCGAATTAACTTCAATTCACTACTAACTGGACTGGACACCCGCCGCTTCTTCCATCCACAATGAAACTCGCAAGATCCGATCTTGCGAGTTTCATTGTGGATACAGTGACGGCCGCTTTGGCTTGGAGCCAAGTCTGAGCGGGCATTACGGAATCCACAACTCTCACTGATTCCCAAAAGCGACAAATATCAGGGTTTGTTTACTCAGGGATCGCGAAGTTCGGAGTCTACTTGTGGATGTTAATCGCCCAAAATGTGAACACTTCGGGTGATTTCCGAAGCTTTGGCGACTCTCGCCGCGAGTTACAGTAGTGGCAAGTGGGAGAGAACTAGTTACGCGAGAGTCAGGCACATTCTGACGATGGGGTGTAGTAGGATTGAACGGTGGTGCAATACCCCATCATCGGAATGTACCTGACTATACGCGGTGGCGTTTTATGATCCAAGACCCCCTTGCTCAAGCGCGACAGGTGAATGGATCTACATTATATCCACAAACTGCTTGGAGTCGTGCAGCCGATCGTTGATAGTTTGCAGCAACCTCCCGCTTGGTTCCCAGTTTTGGTTTAAAGTCGGGGGGGATTCTCGCAATCCAAGGTCATCAGTCCATTTTCCACTTCCACTTTCCAACCTCCACCTCCTCATTCCACATGACTTTCTCCACCGAATTCTATGATATTCTGCCTGATGACTATCTCTCTTTGAGCTACAAAGATGAGGTCCCTTGTTCCCATGTACCGGTCCCAATCACCAGAACGTGCAGCATAACATCGTCCACTTCCTCCCTCGACTCTTATTCCTCCGAGCCGACTTTTCACGGCTGGGCTGAGCCTGCCCAATTGGAAAATAATGAACATCTTTCATCTGCGGCCATTCGGGCGGCGCGGCGCAAGGAAAGGCGGCCTGGGCCCCTCCGACGCAGGGGCCCGAATAAAAGGCGCGCCGGAACAGGATATACAGACATGATGGTACGCTCCTTGCAGCTTGTTCTGAATAAATGTCCTTGGGTACTCACCCGCTGTTGCAAAGGATAAGCTTCCGATCGACGTACAGGAGGCTCTCCTGACAGAGTACCCCGGATGCTGCGAGATAGTGAGGGGGAAGGATATTTCTACCATGCAGAAGCACCGGTTCTCGAATCGCCACTTCAGCAAGGTTGCAGCAGAGTTGCAGCATCTTCTACCATCCTTTACGTGCCCAGCATTCATTGCCCTTCATGGAAAGTGCAAAAGTGCCAAGTAAGTGCCTTTTCCCGATATCCTTGTTGAGCAGGATTCTGATCATTACTGCTTGCGGTCACCAGGGCCGGACGGTACGACTCTACGGAGCGCCACTGCAAAAACTGCCAGGGGTTCAAAGAGATTTTTTCGGAAATCCAGGCCTCTCCCATTGAGATCACGAAGGGGGAGTTCAGAGCCATCCTAATATACCGTAAAGTTACGGACCCCAGGGAAGACGCCCCTCCCCTCGTAGAGGCAGCGATCGCGAAAGTGTTGATGATGTTGATAGAGAGCGCGGGTGGAGACCTCCAGCACCTTGCTTCTCTCTCTGACCTCGCCCCGCAACTTCGCGCCATTCTTTCCTATCTTGCCGAGCAACGGTCTCCCTCCCCTCCCCCCTCGGCCCAACCGGCCACCCCTCAGTCCCAACAAGACATTCGAGGGGATCACACAAGCGAGGACGCCCTCACCCAACAAACGGACACTCACGCGATTATCAAATCTGATGAACTGTGCCCCTCCCCTTTCCCATCGGGGTCACGAATGACCCCACAGCCCCAACAAAGCGCCATGGACCCTTCCAAGTCACCTTGGTTCACAGGTCCACGTCGCTTTACCACCGCAGACAGGGTTCCCCAGGGCGAGGGATGGTTTGATGCTGGCGAGCCTTATAATTTCTTACATTGTCTTTACACAGATGCGGGGAGCTCTTTTGATTATCAGGTTTGATCAAATAGATAGAAGGATGTCAAGTAGATCTACAAATTTATATAGAAAGGTAGAGATCGCATTTATTGAGTCGGATTGACGTGAATCATTGTCTAAGCGCGACTTAGTATTATAGGGGCTTGTTTGTTTAACCCCTCCGCTCTCTCTCTCACCTTCTCATTTAGGCCATGCCCGCAGCCGCATCATCTTCAAGCCCAACGACGCAGGCCACGACATCTGGTACGAAATAGTAATTTGGCGGCTAGGCTATTTGATCTCACCGTTCAACAAATCTATCTCTATGTGCAGCGGTGGATCTCTCATCGGGGATGGCCGGGGGCAGGCCTGTGGCAGGCACGCTCCTACCACATGAACCAGAAGGTGCCACAGAGGAGGACAAGCACAACAAGATTGGCAGTAATCGCTCACTCGCACGGTGCGCCATTTCATATTTTTGTACTCCCACCATTCAACTTAACATGTCTACAAACAGGTCAAATCAGTTGAGTCGCCTCTTACATGCATGTTCTGTGAAAAGTCCCGCTCGACGCTGTGTGCGCTGCACCAGTACAAT
>QLPC01001228.1:0-10545 GCA_003314055.1 Lactifluus hygrophoroides | reverse complement strand
CACAATGGCAAAAATGGCCTACAGGGCTACAGCCCTAGTTTAATTACTACAGGTGGTAGCCACCTGTGTCCGGTAAGGGCATTCAGTGGTTTCGCAATGTCTGAGTACTTCGAGATGAACGCTCTGTAGAAGTTACAGAACCCGAGGAATCCACGGAGTTCTTTGAGCGTCGTGGGTTCCTTCCAGGCTCTGACTCCTTCGACTTTGATTGGATCCATCTTTACTCGCCCCCCCCCCGATGATCATGCCAAGATACTCGATCTCTTTCTGGGAGAAGGAACATTTCTCTGGTTTCAGGTAGAGGTCGTGTTCCTGGAGTTTCTTCAGTACCTGGGTGACTTTTCTTTCATGTTCTTTCGTGTCGTTCGGCGTCGCGACTACCATGTCATCCATATATATTCGGAGCCATCCTTGGGCGACCTCTTCTTGGAAGATGTCGTCCATCATCGTCTGGAAGGTTGCCGGGGAGTTCGTGAGTCCAAAGAACATGACTGTAGGTTCGAACAGCCCCTCGCTTGTCTTGAACGCGGCCTTCCATTCGTCTCCTTCGCGAATTCGGATGTTGTTGTAGCCCCAGCGGATGTCAAACTTGGTGAACAAGGCTTTTCCAGATAGCTCTTGTACGAGGTTGGTGATGAGTGGTAAGGGATATTTGTTTGGGATAGTCCATTTATTCAATGGTCGGTAGTCTTGGACGGGACGGTATTTGCCGTCCTTCTTTTTTTACGAAGAAGAATCCGGCGGCGTAGGGAGACTTAGATCGGTGGATTCTTTTCAATCGTTTGTTGGAGGCGATAAATTCTCGTTGCGCTTCCTGCTCTTTGGGTGATAAAGGGTAGACGCGACAGTTTAGTGAAGAGGGGGCATCTGGTTTGAGCTCTATGGCGTGATCCCAGCGTCGTCTCGTGGGGAATCGTTCGGAGGCTTCTTCTTCGAATACTTTTCCATACTGATGATATACCGAGGGGACGAGTTCCTTCCAGTGTCGTTTCGTGTTGTTGATGGCTTTTTCTGCCAGTTGTTGGGCGACAGTGGTCGTGCGTTTGAGGGGTAGGTAGAAGAGGCGGTCTCCTTCGGCCTTCTTGATTTTAGCAGGCAGCCGTAGGGTGTCTTGCCATGCATAGACCGTCCCTTTCAATCTCCCATTTTCCCAATCGACGTCTGGTCGGGCGCTCTCGCCGAAGGGGTATCCTAAGATGAAGTCGTCTTCGCCGATGTCGGCTACGAGGAACACGTGTGTTTGGGTCCTTCCAAGGTAGTTGATTTTGAGGATGACCCCGTCTGTGATCGTTCCTAATGCGTTTGTTGTTCCATCGACATTTGTAACTTTTCTAGGCCGCGACAACTTCCTGGTATGAAGGTCATATTCTTGTAGGACCCTCGGGTGTATGAAGTTTTCTGTTGCCCCTGTGTCGTAGAGGGCTTTCGACGTGGCTCTTTGGTCTCCAATATAATGTACGAATGCTGCTTTGATTGATTTGTTCCTAGATACATATATTGAGTCCATACTACATGCCCAAATGAGAGCCATAGCACTCAGGCATCCTGAAAACCCATCTCCTCTCCTTCTGTCCTCATGCACTTTATGAACTCCTGTCTATCTTCCTCAGACAGGGAGACTAGGGCTTTTGCCAAGTTCTGCACGCTTTGAGGGGGCGTGGGAACTTTCTGCATGTCTTCGGACGCGTCCGGAGTGTCGTGGGAATTGGTCGCCTTGATTCATGGCTTACGATCCGGGCAATTCCGGGCCACGTGACCCTGGCGCGAGCATTCATAGCAGCGCCCTTCTTTACGATGTTTTTCTTTTTCGGCGTCTGTCACGGCTTTTCGGACCGTAGCGCTTGTATCCATCGCGTTTGGGTCACGAGGTGGGAGCCTGGGTCGTGCTGGGTTCGCGGGGCCTCCCGTCTGATTTGAGCGCCGCCAGAAGAAGTTCTGGGGGTTTCGAGGCGTTTGAGGCGTTCCCCAGATGTTCTTTCTTCCTTGACGGATGGCCCTCTTTTGCAAGAAGTTTTTCTGTTGCACCTGTGCTGCATGGGCCCATTGCTCGAAGTTCTCGGGATTTTCGCGGTCGATACACTCGTCTGCTGCCTGTGATGGGAGTCCTTGAGCGAACATGGCCAAAGCCATGGGGTCGTCGATGTCGATCCGAGCACGGTGAGCCAGTACTTGAAACTTTGCTATATATTCGTCCACCACTCCGTCTATCATTCGTAGGTTTTGTAAGTCCTCGCGCGCCTGTTCATGGGCCGCGTAATCGACGAAGGATCGACGGAAGTCGGCTTCAAGAGCCTCCCATGCGGTCATCCCGAACGGGAGAAGGTCTCTGCCGGACTCGACTCAGTCGAGCCATTCGTAGTTTCGTTCTGTCCAGCCTTCGACTTTCGGCCCCTCAACGAGGCTTAGGAAGAAGGCAGCCCGTTTGAACGGGTCTTTGGCGATCGTGGCATCTCTGTTCATCAAAATGTACCGTTTGAATTGCGTTAGGAATTTCATGGTGCGTCGTCGATCGCCATCATATTGGTCGGGGGGAATACCCTCGAGCCTGACGGTTTTTGTAGGCGTTTCATCTTCGTCGATCAAGTCATCGAGTCGGAACGGGTCGTCACTGGTTCCTCGTGGGGGTAGCCCGGGCCTTCTCGACCCTCGTTCTGTCTGAGATGATCGTGCCATTGGGGCATCTCGTTCTGGTGCTTCGTGGTATTCGATATCTTCTGCACAACTTTCGGCGCGACTCTGTGCGCGACTAGGGACCCTTGTGGTGTATCCTTCCCCGCTCTCAACGAGGGTGGTGAAGTTGATCCCCTTCATCGGATAGTGGCGCACACCCGTTCTGAGTCGGACAACGCGGTGCGCGACGAATTTTCCAGTCTGATACTGTATTTCAAACCATACTCCGAAGAGGTTGGAGACGGCGACGTTGGCTCCTTTATAGGTGGTGTAGTAGCCGTTCCACGGGACCCCGTCGATATCGGAGGTTTTATAGATTACTACCGCTTCGTCTTTGTCATTTGTACGGTAGTCAATCGGAACGCTGTTTTCGGTTTCGGGTGTGAGTTCAAAGGGTAACTTCGTTACTCCAAGTGCCTCTTCTGTGGGAACGTTCTGCCCCAGGTGTACGATGCGCCAATCTTTTCGGGACGCGGGTGTTTTCGACATTCCTGCGTGCAGTTGATCTCGTGAGATCGTATTCCGTTAAGCTTGTTCTTATGTCACGCCTCGGTTAGCTGCGTGTTGGGTTCGTTCGTTCTAGGTTCGATGATTGGCCTCTTTACAGGCTCAGTGTCTTTGAGATGAGAGAACCTTTTTGTCTACCAGAGGGTCGAACTGGTGTTCAGGCCTGAGTCTTTCAGAGAACCGATAGATTCACAGAAGAACAAGCTTAGGGCTTGTTCCTTGATGTGCGGAGGCTTATATACATGGGCTATGGAAGCTACCAGTACGTGTCGGAATATAACAGAAGGGGTCGGGACAAGACGGAATACAGTGGAATATCTGAGAAGGGACTGGAACGGTCTTTGGTCACGGGGTTGCGCCCGTTTCCTGACGGGTCACGTCACGGTTAGCGTGACACATTGCACGCGACTTTCTCCTTCCTAACGTCTCCTCCGCCACCAAGTCGGACAATGGTTTCATCGATTGGGTTGAGTTCGCTCCCCTTTTCCACTCTCACCTGGTGCAACAGGCTCGCGCACTTGTCCCTCACCCTGTGCCCTGTGCCCTGGTGAAAAAGGTGATGTTTTCCTTTGTTTTGGACCTTCTCAATGGGCGCGGCCTCGAGGCCACCCACTTCTTCAAACTCCGCACCTCGCGGCTGAGTCCTGGCCGAGGCCCCTGGGCCAAGGAAGCCAAACTCGCTCCCCCCCCGTTGGCACCAGCCCATGTCGGGGAGCCTTCTGTTCCCAGTGATGCCTGGGTGACAGGGCGGAGGGCAGTTGGGCCTGCAGGTGAGAAGAAGAGGAAGCGGAAGAAGTCCAAGTCTGGCAAGAAGGTGGTCCCCATGGCAGCAGTGGTGAGTGAGCCAGCTGTTGGGGCTGTTGAGGCCCCTGCCCTACCCCCCGTGGTTCCCGCGCCGGTGTCGCCGCCGGCCCCTGTGGCTTCCATGGTGGTCGATGAGGCTTGGCCCAATGATCCGGCCCCTCTCCCTCCTCCTCCCCCTCCACCCCGGTCTAGGCCCGCATCGCCGCGTGGAGAAATCACATCATATTCTCTACCGGACGCGGCCCTCGGGAAACTTCCGTATTCCGCAGATAGTCCGTTGACCCCTACCCCTTGCCCTACCCCTCGCACTATCAATGACGACGTCGCCATCTACCAGGAGTACGCTCTTAGTAGAACGAACCGTGTCACTGATTGCCCCCTCAACTGCTGGTACTTGGTCCCACCTGAGCTCGGCGTTGAGGCCTGCGAGGGCGAGGATAGTCCCCTCCGCTACTTCGACACCATCCCGTTCCACATCACAGTGGACGCCCTGCGTGGAGAAGTAAGGATCCATCGGGTCTTGGCGCATCTC
Organism: Lactifluus hygrophoroides; assembly: GCA_003314055.1. NCBI lineage: Eukaryota > Fungi > Basidiomycota > Agaricomycetes > Russulales > Russulaceae > Lactifluus > Lactifluus hygrophoroides. The sequence continues at coordinate 6,032 of QLPC01001228.1, read as the reverse complement.
ATGGGGCTCATCCCCCCTGGGACGGGTCCCTTCGTCCTTACCCGGACGCGGTGACCCCTTTTTACTTATTGGGCCGTTCTAGGCTTGGGTCTCGGCCCATTAACCCTCGTGTCACTCCTTTCGTTTCATATCACGCACTTACTTGCCCCCTTGTCACTCATTTGTGTTACTTTAAGTTACCGCGTAGGTAGAGTTCCCTTATGTAGTGTAAGGTCCTCTGTTGCCCTGCGTAGTACATGGTCCACATGTCTATTTATATAGCGAATGACCAGTTAAATTCATTCAAAAAAAAAAAAAAAAAAAAAAAAAGATCTTGCACAAGTCGTGCAGAAGGGCCAGTCCTACCCTAACATAAGGACTAATCTCTCAACCTGGCAGTAGCAAGTGGAAGCCGAAAGAAAGGCAAAGGAAGAGACTGACTCCCGAACATACCTGGATGATTCGACATACCAGAAGGACCACAGTACCCAGAGGACTTCTTCAACATAAAGAGAAGAGAAAAGAATGATCTTGATCCCACCTTCAGAGGACCAAATACCTTGTGGAGACAAGACAACCAAGGTTGGGGATATTGGACCTTCCCACCAGGACGAATAGCCTTCCCTGTCGAACTATCAGACAAGAAGTGGTACCCACTCTACTATATCGAAGGAAGTCTTTGCACCTCAGAATGCCTAGTACTCACCAGAGAACACGAACAAGAACTAGAACTAGGACATCTATCAGAAGACAAGGAATTAGATTCTACCACAACCACTGAACCAGAACCAGAACCTATAACAGTCAACCAACCCAAAGAACTACTCGAATATATCGAGTCCCAGGGCATCCCACTACCACCAGATATCCTTATTGAACAAATACCAACAGGAACCCAAACACCACAACAGAACCTTGACACAGCAATGGCGCAAGTAGTAGCCTAAGGAATACAAAACCTAGCCACTCAAAACCAGGCCCAGGCATAGGCCGTGGCAACAGTGGCAGCAGCCCAATTGCAACAGCAACAACAGGTGCAACAACAGCACCAACAACAAGTACAACAACAGCACGTACAACAACAGCAACAGGGAGAACAAGGGAATCAAAACATTGCCCCTTTCAGGACAGGACCACTGATTGGAGCCACCCCTACTGTTAGGGTAGGACAGTCCCTTCTGCATGACTTGTGCAATCAGTAGTCGGCTAGTGGCAAGTTACGTTCGATGCTCAAGTTAAGAGCAGAGTTTGGGTGATTCACAAGTAGAGGAGGAGGTCTGGAATGCAGGCACCCAGTCAGGAGTTTGATGTCAAGTCCTGTTTATTGAAAAGGACTAATCTGCAGTACAGGGTAGTTTACAATGGGTTTAAATAAGTAGACGATAGTATGAGGTCACTGTGGAGTATAAGAGAAAAGACGTCATAGGGGAGCAGGAGTATCAAGAAATAGGTCATTGTGGAGCGAGTGAGATCATGGTGATGCAAATGAGATCATGATGATGTAGGAAGGCTGTGCGTCAAGTGGGGCGGTCATGGGGTAAGTGAAGAGGAGGGTGCACAGTCAGAAAAGTAAAAATAAGTTCAAGTACGTATCGTAACATTATCCCCTTTTTAGGGATGATTGTCCTCAATCTCAACAGTTGTAGCCTTGGTTATAGTCCTCGTAAGCATCATACGTGGTCTCCCAATACCTATCATCCTCAGGTTGAGGGTGGGGACACTTCTGGTTGCTGTACTTCTTGGCACAGCACTCCTGGAAGTCTTTGCATTGGTAGTGAGGGAATTGACATCCCTCTGGACCATGCCCTTTGCTATCACAAAGGTGACAGTAGGAGTCCCAGATGCATACTTCCCTGGTGTGTCTTTTTTTTTTTTTTTTTCATCAGTTTATTGTCTCAGCATGGGTGGCTAGGCGACATGTAATGACTACTAGTGTGTACCGGATGAAGGTCAACAGAAGTGCCAGAACTAAACATGGAAAGGTTATATAGCTGACAGGGGTGGTAAGGGGACAGAAACTAAGTGGCAAGGGCATGGAAGGAGGGGATAGGTAAGCAGAAGGTTACTGTGGTCAGTAAGGAGAGGTGAAGGAGGGCCAGGACTCCGGGCCGGTAAGCCTGTAACGCAAGGCAGCTGTAAAGGGTGGGATGAAAAGGAGAGAAGGGGCCGAAGCCATGCTTCTGGCAAGGAGGGGAGTGTGTAAGGGTCAGCCTGCCAAATGGCTGGAGGGAGTGGATGAAGAGGAGGGCAGGGGGAGGGCGTCCCCTGCAGGCAAAGTGGTGTCGAGTAAAGGGAGGAACCGCTGAAGGGCCATGTGCCACTGCACCAAGTCCCCTTCAGAGGGGACCAGCGCAGCCTCGAAAAAGGGGAGCTGTCTATGGCCAGGCAGCATGGAGAACCCCTGGTGGAGATAGTTGTGGATATCACCATGTCCCGAGGGGCAAAGGATCCAACGGTGAGGTTCCCCAGCCACGACCCCAGTAAGGACCATGACAAAGGGGGTGCAGGGGGGAGGACGGGGGGGCACAGCGACCGGGGCATCAACCACCATCCTGACCTGCGGTGGCAGCACAGGAGGGGGGGGAGCCAGATCCGGGACTGCAGGGGGAGGGGGGGAGGCTGTGGCCAGACCCGCGTCACTTGCCTCAACCCCCTGTGGCCTCGAGGCCACCCCTGGCTTCTTCGGAGAACGGGAACGCTTCTTCGACGTCGAAACAGGGGCATCGATGGCCTTGTGGCCCCCCTGTTTGTGGAGTTTGAAGAAAGGGGCAGCCTCGTGGCCGTCCCCATTGAGCAATTCCAAAAGGAAAATGAACATCACCTTCTTCACCTTGGCGCTGGGCACAGGGCTAGGGCAAAGGGCCAAGGCCCTCTGCACCAGGTGGGCGTGAAAGAGGGGAGCGAACTCAACCCATGTACAAGCTCCAGAATCATTCTTCTGGGTGGAGGAAACGTTGACAATGAGGTAGTCCCTATTGAGGAACCACTGCCAACGGAAAGTGTTCAAAATGTTGAAGACAGAGAGCTCTTTGTCCCCTCCCAAGGGGACAGGGAGAGCAGGGGTGTCAACGACAGAGGAGGAAGCCTCCTCTTGTGGAAGGGCAACAGAAATAGACCCAATCTTGGGCAGAATGGGGGGAGAGAAGACTCGGGCCCTCTTACGAGGGACTGCGAGAGCAGGAGAGGCAAGGGGAGCAAACTGGTTTGCAGTGAACATGGTGGTAAAGGTCCAAGGAAGGATGCCCTGGTGTGTCCCAGATGGTTGCATCCCTTGCAGCAGTGTTGGGCCTCCCAGTTTTTAGGGCAAAACTTACAGGTATGTCCCTGCATCAGGAAATTGTATTTTTGCTTATTTCTGCTTATTTCTGCTTATTTCTTCTTATTTTTGCTTAAAAAATTTGAATTGACTTAATCATGCTTAATTACAACTTAAACAGTCACCAAAATGTCTTAAATGTGTGATTAAGTCAGATTAAGTCATTTAAGACAGTTAAGCAGAATTACAATTTCCTGATGCCTGGTAACTGCACATGGTGCATAAGGAGCCTAATGGGGGCCAGGTCTTTTTATCTTTGTTGGTTTTCTTTTCGGTGGGTGGGGAGGTTGCAGAAGAGGTTGAGGCAGTTTGATTGGAGGTGGCATGACTGATGGGTTCGTCGTGTAATTGGGGGAAGGCATGGGCATGACAGGGGTAAGGGTGGTATCAGAGAGGAGTGGGGAGTGGGTGCATGTCTTGTAATTTGGCCACGAAGTTGGTCGCTTCCAGGTGTCTTTGTGCCTTCTGCCAGACTCTTCATTCCTTGAAGGCCAGGTCTTGCTGATGCCTGGACTCTATGAGGGCCAAGGTTTCATGGGTGCAGGCATGGCAGAAGTCTTCTACTTCGGCCTTGATGCGCCAGTCTCCTAGTTCTTCTATGGCGGCATCCACTTCCTCTTTGGCCAGTGACCTGAAGTACAACTGTGCCTGTTCTTGGTCTGTCATGCGTAGGCTTTGAAGGTTCAGTCATATCAACTGGTTGAAAACCATCGACCGACCCAAAATTAAACCGGTCTAAACCTGACCACTGGTCGTGGCTTAACCCTCTCAGGACAAAGGCCAAAACCAACCCATAACTGGTCTAAACTGGTTCAAACTGTCTTACAGTAATCAGCCCATGTGCCCTCCAGATTAGCTCGGATAGACTCGTAACTTTGTAAAAAGACTACTTATGGTGCTGCGATAAGATTAGATAAAGACCGGGCCGGCCGGACCGGCCGATCTCGAAAGCGTTCATGTTTCCTCCTCATGTCTCCTGCACCCTTCCATAGGTTTCTGGCACTTTCTGTCCATTTTTACATTGTTCTATAAGATTCCATAGCATACTAGATGTAATAAAATCACTCTAAACCAGGTCTAAATGTCAGTAAATGAGTTAATGAGTGATTTCTCGGTTTAGACTGATTTAGACTGGTTTTTGACGGTTCCGGTTCCAGTCTTTGGCAAATCAAGGAATCTTTGAACCGGTCCGGTTCTGGTCTATCCCTAAATAGGGCAAATAACCGAACCGAACCGAACCTTAAAACACTAGTCATGCGGGGGTGGAGGTCTTCAGCTGGGGGAAGGAACAAGTCTTCCCCATAAATGTGGCATCCCAGGCCTTTGGTTAGTAGTACCTTAGGGTTAGGTCCGGGTTGGTACTTGATGTACTTGGCTACCTCCTCTTGCCAAGTGTCTTCGTTGAGGATGGTGGTGTTAAGGAAGTGGGGGTGAGCAGGGGTATTATGAACTCAACCTGTCATGGGATCTGTCTCGGGGGTAGGAGATCATGGAGCATAGGGGACTTCCCCTTCTTCATCTGGGGATGTGGATCAGATAGGGGATGGTAAGGTGGTGAATGGTTGTGCATGAGGGGACAGGGGAAAGTTGGATATGGCGAGGTGTTGGGGAGTGTGTTGGTAATTGAGGGAGCCATCCTCATTATGGCCCCTCCAGTGAGTATCGAGGTGTTCCTCGATTTGATTAAAATGTTTCAATTTCGCACCTGCAGATCCTATTGCTTCCATCATTGATCCCAACATGGTGCTGCACGAATTGGTGAGGTTTTCGGCTGCCTGTGATGTGGTCTATCTTGTTGCTTGCCACCAAGTGGCACGGTTCTTGTCGTATTGGTGAAAGATGGTATATGAGGGGTCAATGGTTTCTTCCGGCTTCAATTGATAGAAGGCTCGGGTGAAGAGTTGTTGTTGGTGTGGGGTGAGGTGATTAAACACGTATCATCCTATCTTCTTCTCAACTTGTCTTTCTACTTCTTTGTTGGCTTGGATGACTGGGTGTGGCCAATGTTTCATTTCTCCCTTCAGTTCCCAGTCCGGGGACATGGGTCGGATGGTATTGGTGTTGTTGTCGTCAACGATTGAAGGGGGAGGGGAGTCCGTAATGGATGAGAGGGGAGAAGAGGGGATGATGAGGAGAGTGGGGTTGATGGTAGTTTGCATGGTAAGTGTAGGGGATGGGGTTTGTATCATAAATATCATACAGTATATATATATCTTTTACTTTGTAGCAGTGGGGTGTTGTTTGTGGAACTTTGTGATAAGTTCCAGAGTGCGTATGTCGTCATAGTTTTCCCACATGTTGTCGGAGTTGGGATATCCCTTCCATTTGATCAGGTATTGCTCCTTCATGGGCTGCTTCACAAGGTGGTGAATGAGTTTGATATTCTATTTATTCAAGAACCCTGGGTGTTACGATACGTACTCGGACTTAATTTCTTTTTTTCTGACTGTGCACTTTCCCTTCCCTCGATCCCATGATTGCTCCACTTGCCGCACAGCCTTCTACATCATCTTGACGTCACTACTCCATGTCTTACTCATCTCACTCCACTTCTTACTAAGAGGCCCCACTATGACCTCATCTTGTCTGGCTACGTTCCGATGACATCACTTGTACCAATAGCTATATAAGCCTGTAGGATACTGCCTTGTACTGCAGATTAGTCCTGCTCAATAAACAGGACTTGACATCGAACTCCCTACTGGGTGCCTGCATTCCAGTTCCCTCCTCTCTTCTT
>QLPC01001206.1:0-19440 GCA_003314055.1 Lactifluus hygrophoroides | reverse complement strand
GTCCAACATCTCGCCGTAGCTCGTCCCGGGGCGGTGCACGTCGGTCCAGGAGTCCCACCCGAAGGGTTCGTGAATTACAATCTCGGGAACTTTCCGCTTGCGCTCGCTCTGGGTCTTGGCGGGATGGGCGGGCTGAGCGGGCTTCTTTGCCGCAAAACGAATACGGTTGTTGCGGACCTCCACCTCCACCGATTTTGCCGCGCCAGTGACAGACGACCCACGAGCCTGGGCAGGCGCAGGGGCCTTAGGGACGGAAGCGGGTGCGCGTTTTTGAGTGGGTGCAGGAGCATCCTCGGGCTGAGCAGTTTGCACTTTCTGAGTGGAGGATTGCCATGCCCTCGCCGGATTGGTGAGGATCGTGACAGGCGGGGTCGGCTTGCGCACAGGTAGCGAACTCAAAGTGGGGCGCTGAGCGGGCGGTGGGGGCCCGCTAGGGCAGTTCGTCACTGTAGTTGAACGAAATCGTCAGCACCGTCTGCAAAAGTGGTGGGTCGCCTTTATCACGGCGGCTGACCATCTCCCAAGGCTTTGCGCCCGGTTTGCGCTCGATCACGAGTGAGAATGATATATTTCGGTCCCTGGCCCGAGGAAGAAGAGGATGGAGCGGAGGGCATATTCAAGTGATTTTCAGAGTGAAAGCAGTGGAAGGGGAAGGGGTCAAAGAAGCGATTCGAGCTCTCTTTCAGAGATTTCATCGACGACTGGGCGGAGATAAAATTGGCACAGCTATTCGAAATCCTGCCAGGTCACAAAGCGATCCAAACAAGGGGGTAGCGAGCAAAGCGAAGCAATATCCATCCAAATTCGACAATTTCTCCCTACAGCACCTATAATGCGAGCGACGGTTAAGACGTGTATGATGCAAGAGATGCCAATGTGACAGTGGGCCCTCTGTGGTTTGACCGATCATCGTTGTCCAGCGATTTATCAAACGTGTGCCACGAAACAATCCAGTCATTGAACTCGCCACTGGCAATTTCAAGTATGATCCCGTATAATTACCGAGACGCCATCTGCAGTATTGACACGACAGCGACTCTCCAACCCCAAGTTACGAAATGAATGATTTCTATTAATTGTATATTGTAGTTCCTGCTCTATTGACTCGTGGTGCATAGACATAGGTTGGTGGTGTGACTCGACGGGATCCTTCACGAATCTAAGGACCTTTTCGCGAGCGGAAGGAGATCCACGACAACGTAAACCGGGATTTTTTTTGCTGATCTCAAGTATATCCCGTAGGCATTGTACGAGCGCAGCCTCACTGGATTCGTCCGAGCCATCGTGGCACTTGGCGTACAACCAGGAGAGAATATCCCAGCAACGATCGGAGTTGTCAGCGAGCTGGCAGAGGAGCGAGTCGAAGGAACAGACCAAGCCACGGAGATAACGCTTTGCTACTAGTACATCCTTGAAGTCAAAATAATACTAAGCCACCAAGGCTGATTTCACTTCTCGCAGGCGTTTGATCTCGAACCATATGACGAGCGTATCGTGGCTCGCCACATCCTTACTAGTAGCCGTCTAAAAGAGTAGATCGATGTTACCCTACTCACGCCAAAGGGCTTGGGAAACGTCTTGACTTACTACAACTAGAACACTACTAGTAATACCAGCGAAGATCACGTTTGCGGGTGCGAATGGCTAAGAACAGAGCCCGAGTTATGAAATAGTGATCTGGAAACGAGTGAATTACGACTTACAGTCAGTCCGATTCCTGCCGCCGTAGTTAGGATATTGACCGTGGGGTCGAGCCATTTCATCAATCTGTCATCGCCCTTGCAGAGTTCGTCAAAATCCTAGGGTTTGCTTTCGAAATAGGTTCAAGATAGCGACAGGAGAATCGCAGTGGTCTAGCTCTGTAGCAAATGGATGCGAGTCTAAATCTCGTTTCGTCAACCTCTTGTATTCTTCTGAGGCTGCGCTGAATATCGCGACAAAAGTTGAAGATAGATGGATCAGTAGCTCTTTGTCTTGTGTACATGGTGATACAGTATCGGTAGGGGAAGAAGCCCAAAACCAAAAACCAAGACGCGTGCGATATGTTTCCATAAAGGACAGACGCACGGCCTGTCAATGTGAGAGAAGCGTGACACTCGGAGGGCGAGCCGTGGTTCCAACACGTATTGAACTCGGAAACGGGTTTATTATCCACCGCAAAAACTGTCACCACGACTAACACTATAGTACTACTGGCAGGCCTCAGCCTGAGGCTTCGATCGGACTCATCGGAGTGGGACCCTTTGGTCGGGCACCCCATTCAAGTCTCCCAACTCACGACAGATCTGCACTAAATCTATACTGTAGCTTGCTGGGTAAAACTACAGCAAGCATGAACTTGCCAATGCAGCCTTCAAGTTCCGGTTGCGATTTATGCTCGTAACCTCCGAGTCCAGTCCAGTGCTGTTAATGGAAGTAGATCTCACATCCGCGGCCCGGGATTCACATATTGAACGTCGAAGTAACAGAATACCAACGACGATTTGATACGCGACAAACAGTAATTGAAGGTATCTTCCCTCTATAGACACTAGCGAACATAAGTTACATAACCATCATTCAGTTGGAGAACGGGCATCCAACTACCCTGGGAGACATGGATCACCCCGATTAATGTGATATGAGAGGGAGTGATGCCGTCTTTCCCGATAAACCACCGTTGATTGCTGTGATGGTAAGGAAGATAGTTAGCTGCCTGACATTTTTTCTTTATTAATCAACCAGCGACAATGTTTGGGATGTGAAAAATTACCTTCATGAACTTCATCACATTGTGAGCGACATACATTGCCAGTGCTCCGATGGAGATAGTCTCATGGGGTTGTGTTTGTGTTCGAATCATGATTTGGTTGTCCCACTGAGCATAACCGCACCACTGAGAGAGGTGTTACGGTATTGCTCTGTCAGATCTCAAACATAAATGCAACTTACGTTGATACGAATTTGTGCGTGGGCGCTTGAGCCTACTGGAGCTGTTTGGTCCGCACCTCGAAGAGATCCGCAGTCTCCCGCAGCAGCTTCGATCAAAGGTAAACCGAGGTTGCTAGAATCACTTCCGAAGAAGATTGGGGGGGATAGTTGCGTGTGGTGGACGAGGTGCTGTGCAACCTGGGGGGACCAGATTTGCTGCGGAATCACTGGGCCCGTATTCTTGGTTGCATAGTCTATAACCCAATCATGAGTGGAGCCTAGCCCATGAGGAGGAGAGGCGAAGAAAATCTCGAGAGGTGCTGAGACTCTGGTGTACGAATCAATGAGTCGCGATTCCCTCCTCAAAAGAGAGACATGGTATCTTTCGGCGTCCGCAGGGCCAAACATGTTGGCAATATAGCCATCTATCAAAAGCTGTCGTTGTTGAGAGTTCATGTGTGAAGACTCGGACAAGGGTCGGAGTGATGAAATGGGGGACGTTATTTTTTGCTAGCGGCGCGTCTCTTAGAGATATCGATGGAAAAAGTTAGTTGTAAAGGGCACAGAGACGCCACGGCCCTAGGACCCTTTTGAGTGCCATTCTCGAATGAGATGGTCCTCGTTTCCGCGTTCTTGGTCTCGTGTTTCCCTAGATTCAGTTGAGTGGTCACGGTTAAGTTATGCTGGTGTGACCACAAGTGAGCCGTCCCTAACTTACCCGTCGCATTTTTCTCCTCCACACTCCCTAATCTTTGTATGACCTGAGCTCTTAATCGCATCGTATTTGGGGCCCCATATCATACATTCTCTTCAATGGATAAAAGTCCGATAGACATTTTGCGGCGTAGTATGAGACTGGGCCAGAAAACATCTCGAGAATGTGACAATGAGATCACGCGTAAGAAAAAATTTCTTACGCACGGGGCTTAAAAAGCCCTTTTTCTGACGGCGACAGTTGAAAAGTGCCCCTTGCTCTTACCACCGCTAACTGGTGAACACGTGGAAGGTCAATACAGTGCACGTGACGATTGTCTCCATTGTACCATCCATCACGCCGCGAACTAGAACTCGATTGCCCTGCTCATGTTTTCTGCCTTCAAAAGATCTATTGTGAGGCCTAATAATCAAACACCATACATTACGATGCTAAAACACAGAATAGCCCCAAATTTCCATCTTGTAAGTAACTGCTCTTGGGCGTCATACTCTTGAGAAGTGCTCATCAATGCCCTGCTGCGCCGTAGCCACAACCCTTCGTCGCCCCCTTCAATCAAGGCGCTTGCTATGCTACGAGCTGCCTTGTCTTCTCCTTATCCTCCAGGAACTGCATCTTCCGCTCCACTCAAGTTCAACCTAGAGGTCATTGAAAACACACCGCCCACAGCGGACCAGATACGCACAATCCTGGACTACCTCCCGCGCGTTCGCGATGTCGATGACCCACATCACGTTGCCGCGTTGATATCCTCTCATCCTTCCGCCCCATCCTTACCAGAAAGACCTCATTCTCCGGAAGGCTTGGTGCGTCTCGTCCAGAAGAGTCCCCTCGCTCTGAAATGGCCGATTGTTGCGGACTGGACGAATGGCCGCGCTTCGGCTGGAGACTCGGAAGGTGTCAATGATATACTGGAGTACCTGAGGAAGAAAAGGGATGGCGAAGTTAAGGAGGAAGAGGATTATAAACCAAAGGGCTGGTTTTCATGACCACCCCACTGCATGGCGAGTACTGCTCAGAGTGTATTGCAGATACGTTTGCGTCTTTGGACTTTCGAGATGCGTTTCTTGTTAAGACTTTCTTCGTGATCAGAATTCAAGTTCCAGCTTTGGGCGTGGCCAATATTCTGCTCACGTAAACGCCGACTTTGACGGCCGCCAGGAGGGCCTCAGGCTACCCTGGAGTGCCAATAACTTGACTCTGAGTTCCTGACCGGCTTGATGCTCCCATGCCCAACACTGTCAAGCAATGCAAATGACGTTCTCGAACACGACGTACTTTACAGTCATCGAAAACTAGCCGCTGGAAGAGGGCTTTTGCAAACAAAACCACCATATCTGCGAAAGTTTCAACCATGATATCGATGGCTCAAACCCCAAGAAATCTACTGCATGTCCCTATACTTGTCGTAGTGACGCTTGTATCTTCGAACCGAATCTGCTCTCTTCGTGGTATGAATTCCTGCGTTAGGCTGGCGACAATGTTCCCCGCCAGCCACAACCCTCATTGTTCACAATATCTCTCTATTTTTCTTCATCCCAAACACAAACTATCCTTTCTATCTTTAATCATCCTACGGAATGGTCAATTCGGATCGCGTTCAACAGGCTGTTCCACTCAGCAACAGTCTGGCCCAGCAGCTTGCGGAGGGGAAAACTCACCCTCGCATGGATCGTGGTGCTCATTCCACCCGTACTGCTTCTCAGAACGTTCCATCACTATATCCTCGTATTCCGAGACTGGTTTCTCGGCATGAAAAAGGCTCCAGATCAGCTCTTGACTCGCAATTCCAGGTCAATGCCAGCCAAGTGCGGCCCCCACTCTCTCTCATCGTCCCTGTAAGTCTTTACTCTCTTTCCTTACACCCCAGTTCCCTCAGTATTCAACGCATCGGAATGAAAAGGACGAGAAGAAGAATCTCGTCTCGCCTCCACGATGCAGCTCGGGATCTCGGAACGAAAAGTAAGCTCGCCAACTTGCTTGCCAACTAGTATCTCTCTCATATCCGCCAAGCAGAAGACGTTCGGAGGTGGAATCGTCGTCCAGTTCTGAGCACTACGAGTCGAGCCGGAGCATCCGTAACTCCCTGAAGCACAAGAAATCACTCAAGCGTGATCGTCGGCCTTCACCACCCACAGACAGCGACGATGAGGATCCTTTCCACTTTGACACCATCCTCTCTTCATCCCCCGTCAAGAAGAAGGACGACAGTCCTAGTCGCACGCTTTCTTCTTCCCTTTTTCGTCGTGCGTCTATCGTGCCGGTCGATCCAAACGCAGCGCCCGCACCGCACCGATTTAGTCTCCTACGCGAGCGCGCGTCCGAAGAAACCATCTTTGTCCAGGAAATCTGCGATGCGGACGGACGGCGTTGGAGTTTACGTGTTCCCGCGAGCGGACTGCCTGTCGATATGGTTCACATGCTTGAGGAGCTCGAGAAGCTAGCTTTCGAACTGGGTCAGGCGCTGCCGCGAATAGTGGTGACGTGCTCGGCCGAGTCTTTGGCGTTGAAGAGGAAGAAGCTTGACGCTACCACCAAGTCGTCGGAGTTGTTGCGTCCACCTCCTGACGTGAATGGTGCTCCCGAGGATGGTGACGCGACGAGCGGTGGACGCTCGTTGGTCAAGGAGAAGTGTCCCCTCGTGGAACCCGAGAAAGTCTGTGAAGAGCCAGTTGAGCCCACCTCGACGTCTTCAGTTCCAGTTTCCAGTAGTCCGTCCGAGCAGAGCTTGACGTGTATATACCTCCCCGAGGTAAATTCGCTCTCTTTCCGGCTCAAATTCTCATTGACCCGCGACGTCTCTCCACCAGCTCGCACCAGAATTCCTTTCGGGTAGCTCGACCTCTCCCGTCTTACAGCCCGCCGATGGCTTCCACAGCAAGCCCACACCAGCGATCCAATGTCCGCGACAGCGCGCGTTCTTCGCGGCCCTCAAGGAACCTACCCAATCGTCCACACCATCCAGCAGGATTTCCACACGCTTAGTAGCAGTGCCCCGATCGATCGAAACCTCTCCGTCTACGAAAACCCGCATACAAGCCAAATCAGCTTTGCCGATCCTCAAGACGGCCAACTTCAACTCCAACTCGAAGCCGGTAGCGAGCGCTGCTAGAGCAGCTCCCGGCGTGGCAGTGGATCACACCCGAACACTTTTTTCCGAACCCAAGTCATCATCAGACTCGAGGACGTCATTGCCGTTACCGATGTCGCCGCCTCCAGTGGGTGCGGGTGCGCATGCAGCCTTCCACCCCGCTGCGTTCACGCGCTCACAGAAGAATCAAACTGGGGTGGCGGCAGATGCGCAACGCTCGGTCTCAGCGTCCGCCCCCGCACAGCCTCAGTCGACTCGTAAACTCAAGAACTTCTTCCGCCGCCCGCCCGTGCGCTCGGCGTCGGATCCTCCTATGTACTCCGTGCGGCAGGTTACCGAGGGTACCGTGAAGCGTCCTGCAAGTGAGGTCGTCCAAGCACCGCGGTCCAGGGACGTCGTGGTGGAGCGTAGGATGCCGCGTTTGCCTTCCGCGCGCAATTTGTTGAGAAAGTTGGCTTGATAATGAAGAGGCTCTGGCTGCATAATTGGTAAGGAAAGTAGCACCCATATTTCAACATGTTGGAAGATAGAGATACCGCTGTTCACCTACGAGACGATATATGCGGACATGAAGAACTATTATTAGCCCTCCTGCGTCGCCGATGACCAATATTGACCGCCGTGGGTATAATCACGCCTGTACAAAAGACCCCCATCGCCAGCAGTGTCTTTCTGCTCTTCGGAGTGCGTGAGGCAATCGGAACACGCGCCGTGCATGCTGCAGAGAACTGTCATTCCCGCGCAGATGGTTGGGAAGAGTTTCGATAAGAGCTCGTCACCCAGCGAGACGTGAGTGAGCGATCACATGCGCCCTGTGCCGTCACGGAGAGTTGGTGGGCTCGCCTCCGCCTTTTGTTCTCTAGCTGCCGTGTAGCATTTTTTTTTGTTTTCATAAAAACAGAACGCAGATTACATAAAATTTAAATCACTCGGAAATGTCACGGACAACTATCCAGACCAGACCATAATATCTAAGGTCTAGTCCGATCGATATCGTGCCCGGTCAGGAAGACCAGGTAAGTAGAACGTGGCTATGATTGATTCTGGCCCTCGGGTTGCGGGACCGTATATGGATTGTCATGCTGCGACCATTCGGCTCTCGATAACGATGATTTACTACTTATTAGTAAGTAAAACCGAAACCTAGATCATGATGGACGTGGCCAACATCATCGGCATTGTCAGGCCTGAATGCCGCCTGATGCAGTCGTGATGGGTGCGTACAGTAGCAAGACTTCGGGTCATAAAGCTAAGACATGGGATACGAGCTTCTTTGCCTATCACTAGCGCCTGTCGTCGAATGGAGGGAAGCTGGGAGGATGGGAGGATGAGGCGATGAGGTGCTGATGGAGCTGGTAGCTTGAGGAAGAGTTGATGAGCGGGGGCATGGTTGGGCGAAAGCCGTCAGGCTTCCCGGCCCGGGCAGGGGCCCCAGTCTATGAGAGGGGACGAGAGGAGCTGCGATTGGGTGGGTGGGGACCCCCGATGCGCTCTCGTTCCCGCGATCGACCTGGACACGCTCCTGCACGGGCAGTTGCTGCTGTGGATGGGTGGACACGCGATGCAAAGTTCACAAAAGGAGAACTTATGAATTGAGTTGTGTACTATGACTATGTGACTACTTTGCTAAGCGGGAGTGCGCCTCGACCTTTTGGGTGTGGAGGGTGGGACGAGAAAAGGGAGAGGACGAAGCCAACGGGCTCAAGCGACCGAGAGCGAGGGAGGCGGTCGAGGTGAGAGAGAGGCGGCTTTCACTCCCGCTCCGACTGCTCCCGCTTAGGGCGAAGACCTAACCCTAGCCCTGCACTCGTTCCTCCTTACGTGATAGTCTGCGACACATGACAAACCACGAGGCGGCGCAAAGGGTAATGGCGTCGCGGAGCAGCCAGTCGAGGGCATACGTACGGTACGAGGTAGGCGGCTTCGAGTCCATCTTCACCAATCCACAATATGAATACTCCTCAATCCTATGCTTTCCAGACCATTTTCAAGGCTGCATGCGATGAATACGAAGACAGGACAGGGGAAGACATGACCGAACATCCCCTGGGCAAACAAATCCAGCAATGCAACTCCTTCGAATCCCTTATTGAACTTCTTCAAGTCCAAACACGCGTCTTCCAAGATTACCAACAAAGCGGTAACGATGTGATTATATCCCTCAATCATCTGTCCATATCCTCGTAACATTCAGCTCTGTCAGATCATCAAAGACAGCGGTAGGAGCTTCGATAGGCTCCTCGGCGTGTTCGAGTCAATCACAATCTTTCTTCGTCGTCTTGATATCTATAACAACAACCCTCCCACGGCAGCGATGAGAGAGGTCGTGGTGAACATAATGATCGAGCTGCTGTTTGTGCTTGCTCTGGCGGGAAAGGAAATAAGAGAGGGACCACTGCGTGAGTCCCTCCACTGGTCTCTGACAGATTAATTGATTCAATGGAATACAGAGAGCATCGGAAAGGAATTTATAGAAGGGGTCGATGTCGCGCTGCTGAAACTGGATAGATTGAGCCAGCACGAAGCTCGCACGACTACAGTTCAGACTTTCCAAGCTGTCTGGGAGACATTAAGTATGTGTGACCAGCATGTACAGGTCATGAGCGATATGTCTGACTGAGCACCAGTGATCACGCAACAAATTGCAAATGACATGAAGAATTCAAAACGTTTGTCATTTCCTACTGAGGCCACTGCTGACTGGTGACGTTGAAGCTGTACCATAGGTGACCAATTACAGCAAGACATCCAATCCTGGCTGTCTCCCCCAGATCCTTGGCAAAACCACAACACTGCGTCGAATGCTCGCCATCAAGGAACGACAGCATGGTTCATCCAAGGTGAAGCTTTTACGGAATGGAAAGTGTCCGGTTCCCTGCTATGTATTTACGGAAAAGGTCCGGGATTCCCCGCTTCACTTTTTCACTGATTGCGAGAGACTGATCTACCGTATAGCGGGCTCAGGGAAGAGCGTCCTTTGGTTAGTTACCTTCCCAATATTTTTCACATCACGGAAGCTCATTCATCGGCCAGCTCTGCGATCATCGATAACATCAATCGCATCCACAAGGCCGGAGCAGCGTCATTCGCTCACTATTGTTTTGATTTCAAGGACGAGAAAAAGCAGGACCTCCGGGGCCTACTCTCATCGCTTCTTTCGCAACTATATTATCAGTCCGACTCATACGCCAACATGGTTTCCGATTTGTATTCAGCACACCGCCGTGGTTCCCAATGTCCAACCGACGCTGCACTTTCACAGTGTCTAAAGGGCATGCTGAATTGCCCGGGACAACCTCCAATGTACCTTATAATAGATGGCATCGATGAATGTCCGAAATCGTCTGGAATGCTATACCCTCGTGAGGAAGTCATGAAACTGGTGGAGGAATTCGTTAGCTTAAAGCTTTCGAATCTCCACGTCTGCGTTACCACTCGTCCCGAGATCGACATCAAATCCATCATTCATCCATTATCGTCTCATTCCACTTCCCTTCACTACGAGAGAGGACACACACAAGACCTCGTCGACTACGTCAGATTCGTTGTCAACTCCGACCCGGGGATGCGAAGATGGAGAGCGGAGGACAAGGAACTTGTCATCAACACGCTTTCGCAGAAGGCCGACGGGATGTGAGTTATTAGCACCGTATAGGCTCGGCGTTGATTGCTCATATGTTGAGATCAGGTTCCGATTTGTTGTGTCCCAGTTGCACGTCCTTCGCAGCTGTCTTCCTCAACGTATTCCGCGTGCTCTGGATCAACTTCCGTCGACGCTCGACTGGATGTATGAACGTATGTTACAGGACATCCCTGATAATATGTGGGAATGTGCCCACGTTCTTCTACAATGCGTCCTGGTGTCTTCCCGCCCCCTTCTTGTCGAGGAGCTCGCAGAGTTTTTGGTGTTCGACTTGAGCGCGAGGCCCCTTCCGAAATTGCAGGCGGAATATCGCACGGAAGATGCAGAATATACATTGCTGTCTGCGTGTCCTGGATTGCTCGACGTCGTCGAAATGGATGGTTCGAAGGTCATTCAATTTTCGCATTCCTCGATAAAGGATTTCTTGGTATCTCCGCGCCTCGCCATGGCGGGCGATCGAAGCTCTCGTTACCATGTCGACATGTCACGTGCACATTGCACTGTCGCGCAAGTTTGCCTGAGTGTCCTGCTATCCCTGGACTGCAAAGTCAGCGGGGAGAGCCTCAGCAATCTCCGTCTCGCCGGCTACTCGGCCAGACATTGGGTGGACCATGCCCAGTTCGACAATGTACTCCCACATATCGAGGACCACGTTAAGCGTCTCGTTGGCCCAAGCACGCTACATCTTGCACACTGGATGTCAGTATTCGATGTAGATGGGTACCGCCCAAAAAGCGTTTCCGAAACTGGGACATCCGCTTTACATTATGCGGCTATGTATGACCTGATTAACGTTACGGAGTTCCTGGTCAGCGGATCTTGGCAGGATATAAATGCTGTCGGCGGCACCCAGAGGGAAACTGCGTTAACAATAGCGTCAGAAATGGGACATGTCGAAGTTCTATGGACGTTGCTTTCACATGGTGCGGACGTGAATATCCAGGACCACAGCAAAAGGATAGCACTGCATTGGGCGTCACAAGAAGGACACGTTGAAGTTGCCTGGCTCCTTCTAGCGCATGGCGGAACTGTGAACACCCTGGATGATAGTGGGCAGACTTCACTACATTTTGCATCAGAAGAAGGACATGTGGAAATTGCACGACTCCTTCTCGAACATGACGCAGATGCGAATGCCCAGAACTCGTCAAAGTGGACTCCGTTACATTTATCATCGTTCAAAGGACGTCTCGAAGTTTCCCAGCTCCTTCTTGATCACGGTGCAGATGTAAATGCCCTGGAAAAGGATAGATGGTGTCCGCTGCATCTAGCGTCACAGAAAGGATGTCTCGAAGTTGCTCAGCTTCTTCTTGAGCATGGCGCAGATGCGCATGTTCAGGACATGTGGAAGCAGACTCCGCTACATAAAGCATCATTCTTTGGACATTTTGAAGTTGCTCAGCTTCTTCTTGCTTACAATGCAGATATAAATGCTCGGGATGAACGCGACTATAGTCCATTGCATATAGCATCACAAAATGGACACCTCAAAGTTGCTCGACTTCTCCTTGAGCGTGGTGCAGATACGAATGCCCATGGGCCCATGATGTGGACTCCATTACATACCGCATCGTACAGCGGGCATCTCGAGATTGCTCGGCTCCTTCTTCAGCATGGCGCAGATACCAGTGCTAAAACAAATGGTGGTGACACACCACATAATCTCGCATCTCGAAGAAGTCATCTTGAGCTTGCGATGCTCCTTTCATAACGAGTAGACCCCAGGCTATGATTATATGATTAACTGAATGAGGTACTTCACTTCACTGTACTATATGCTATACGCTGGGGAGGATAGCACCAACTCCATAGTTCTGATTGTCAGGGCTACCATTACTATCGATGTTTTTTGGATGGGGTGGGACTCATTCCATCAAGTGTTAATGTGAGACTATGATACTGTATCATGCAATTCTTAGCGCGGCACAGAAATGTTAATCAGGACAAGACAGCTTCAGTCTCAGAGCCGCTGCTGGGGCATTTTATATTCCAACATAACTTCTAACGGACATGCCCACTACACCGCAAACTTGAATACAATCGTGTGGACAATGCCTCGTTAAACCCTAGCTTAGAAATATTACAGGCATTCATGGTATCCTACTTGAAGGCGGCAATTTATTTGTGATTCTCCTAATGAAATCAACTTACCTCACAAACTAAATCGATCGAAGAATTCCGATCAATAGTTTGACGACAGACACCCATCTACAAACCCAAATAGGTCAACTGAAATGGTTTCAAAGATAGGATGGACGAACACCTATCCATAGTTTTATTGAACGTGTGAGCTTCGTCAAGAGCAGGGTACCAGATGGCGACCTATAACAGCCAATGATCTAGCAGCGACAAGACAGCAGTTTTACGACCATACAACTTGACTCAGAATACTTGAGTAAGCCGGTGTGGAAAATAGCGGATGAGTTAGCCCAACTCAATTATCCCAGATTTGGCGATGTTCGCTATCGGACCAAAACGCTAACCTCGACCGTGACGTGGCCAAAAGGTTGCAACATGCGACCTGCGTATAAGGCCCAGTAGCTCTTCTTGATGTGTGCTGTCGGCATCGAACATGTTCGGGTGTGCATGTGGGATGCGTGAAGAACCTTGTTTCGCTGTGTTCACAGAACGAATGGCCTGTGAAAAACGTGCCCGCCGTGTTGGCATAGCACCCGTGGGGATAGCCCCGTTGTTCACTTCCTCGGAAGATTATGGCCCGAGGTTAGTGTCTTAGGATTGGCGGGGGACATTGGCGGTAGTGGATACATTCTTTGAAATTCCGTTGGATTATATGGCGCCCTATGACAGAAAAGTGAGAGCAGGTGCTAACATGCTCCACGAGTCAAAT
The DNA here is from genome assembly GCA_003314055.1 of Lactifluus hygrophoroides. NCBI lineage: Eukaryota > Fungi > Basidiomycota > Agaricomycetes > Russulales > Russulaceae > Lactifluus > Lactifluus hygrophoroides. Next base: position 6,233 of record QLPC01001206.1, on the reverse strand, counting down.
GGGGGTATAATATTATTTTGAGGATAGATTGAAGTCAAAGGAGCGTGACTAGGAAGGTTGTCATTGAGAAAAAACCTTGACGATGACGACTCAACAGGGTGACGTAGCCACTTTGAACCTCGATATCGAAATAAAGATCTGGCTTTTGAATATGGACCACATCGAAGCAGAGACCAGACCAGAACTACTGGATGCGGTAAAAACCGTCGTTATCATAGAGACGGCGGAATTTACTATATTTGGGGTCAATACGGGGCAAGCACTTTCGCAGCTTTTCGGAGACGAACGAGAAGGTGCTTGTAGCTGAACAGAATCGGATCAATAGAGAAGCAAAATGCTGATAGCACGAGGAAAACCAAAGGCGAGTGTTTGATCCTCCGGAGCATTGACAGAACCCATCAAGAGACATGATGCGATAGCGAGCAGAACACAATACTCTCCATTTCGACATACAGTACAGATTGTTCCCGGGTCAGCCTAAGGAGGTTGTTGGCGGTAGCCGCAACACTAAACACCGTGGATGTAAACTAAGAATCCGTTGACAGCATTCGTAGTGCCGATGTTTCGGATTATGACTACTGTATTGACCAATCATGATATTGACCGCCGTGGGCACGCACACCTATTCAGAATATCTGAGGCCTAGTCTGATGACTCTGATCGATATCGCGCCCGGCCAGGCGGCCAGTTAAGCAGAACGTGACTATGATTGATTCTGGCCCTCGGTTGCGGGGACCATATATCACGGATTATCATGCAGTGATATTCGGTTCTTGATCACGACGATTTACTATTGATAAAACTAGGGCCGTACACCGTAACCGTACATTACGAAATTCATCCATCCGTACTACGGTCCCGTCCGTGGGGGCTTGGAGGACCTGCCCAGACGGACGGTGGACGGACGGCTAACAACCGTCCAATTGCCGTAATACAAAACAGCCGTAAACAGCATTGTACGGCCGTCTCTTTGACATGGAAATCAGTCTAAATCTCTACAGTAACAATTTCGATTTCATCAATGGTATGTCTGATGTCTTCACAGGACCACAGCCACGTTATCCCCGCTATTTCTTTGTCCAAGCGACTCACCACCACTGTAGTCTCCCCGTTCCCATTACAGCCCATCACCGCCACCGCGGTCTCGTCACCCACTGGCACACACCAGCCCCTCCGTCACCCTAGCCAGTCACCTTCGACCATTGGGTGACACCAGCGACAGTCATACCCATCAATCAACAACGAATGCATGAACCCCCTCACTATCACTGACGTCAGATGGTGCCGGTGCCGGTCGCATCCAGTGCCATCCACTGACCGATGATGTACGTGCACCCACATGGCACCGGCAGCCCCCAGGCTCCAGCAGACTAACTGTCCCCACCAGCACCCGCGCGCTGACATTACAATACCCACTACCATATTTTGGCAATGTAAGGCGAGCAGCGAGGCTAGCCTCGGAACCAAGTGTTTCGGAGCGCCCGTGGCGTTGAGTATTGCTTACTCAGCTGAGCCGGTCTCTTGAAATTTTGCATCTCGAACCTAACCACGTCAAGGCCCCGCGACCTCAAAGCTCAGAGTCCGAGGACGAGTTTTTATTACTTTGTTTTGGAGTACAGTACACCAGGCCCATTTCTCTTGTTTATTGATCAGAGTCTTCAAGCTTCAAAGCTTCAACGTTTCAAATTTCAACGTTTCAACCCTTGTTTCGATCTCTCCCCTTTGTATCACACCTGTGCTACTTCGGCCGCAGCATCATCTTCGTATCCTCACAACTTGTGTCTGCGCCGCATTCACCACACCAGCACCAACCTTGCCTGCCAGATGCAAATGGACACGCATAGGCCATGCAGCTCCACCAACAGCCGCACCCTCAGCGAAGACCGTTGTCTGCACACCCACGCCGCGAGCCATACCAGCAACTGAGAGCTACACCATGCTCTCTTGCAGCACCAAAGAACTAGCAAATGCGAATACGCCACAAGTTTCGAAGGCCCCAGAACAAGACAGCGGAGCTGAGGACAACTTGAAGACTGGCTTAAGAGGAGCAACTCCTTCGAGAGGTTTACGCTATTGTGTTCTGAATATATAGATCCATAGCCATATAGCTCCTCTCTTCTCCAACATGCAATTCAACTTCAGTTATCATTCGAATCTCTTACAAGTCTCCAAGAGCTGCTTCTAGTGCACCCGGCTACGATCACGGGGGTGGACGAGGGGGTGACCACAGGGTCATGGTGCGCCGCGGTGGTCGCGGTAGTGTTGCCTCATGCCATCGTGAGAGAGGTCCCCCTCCTGTCTCTCACATCCCATTGGCATCGAACGTCCAGGTTATGGGAATGCTGGAAGGTGGACCAAGGTATCTACCAGTAACTTCGCAGTCAAGTTCAACCATGAGACGATCTATCCTTACGACAGTCCTTCCTCTTTCTTTCTATCGGTCTCTTACGTGCTCCCCCACAATGGTAGTTGGTGAGCCTTATTGTTAACACGCCCCATTCCAACCGCTTCGACCATCCTAGCGTGTGCCCTGATACCGAATTGAGGACCCCTCACATTCGTACAGTCCACTGTTGCGAGCACGACTGATAAAGACCGTCGTGGGGCTAGTGCACGAGATGGTCACCAAAGAGATCCATCCAGAAGACTTTCAATTGGAGCAGACCATGACGAGTGGATGAGGCACTTGCACACTGGCATGACTTGTGAATCACGTGGGAACGATGGCTGAGAGGTCAGGAGCCCTGGGACTGCAGCCGCCTCACTGTCATGGCTGTGCCATCATGGAAAGAATGTGAGCGCGCCATCGACATTATAAAGCCGCTGCCCTGAAGGTGCTTGAAAAGTGCATGTGGGCTGTCAGTACAACCCGAGACCGCAGAGACATAGACCGACGTAGTACACACTTACGTTATGTTTATTGCCCAAAGTGAATGTTCATTGTGTACCGTCTGCCGTATTCCGCCGTAAATGGCCGTAAAGATAACCGCCCGTCGCTGTTTGCAAATTTTGGAGTTGACTTGACGGACGGTAGACGGTTGGACCGTACCCGTACTTGAACGTTTGAACCGTCAATTGTACGGCGGCGGTAACCGTCAAACGGACGATGTACAGCCCTAGGTAAAACCGAAACCCAGATCATGATGGACGTGGCCAACGTCATCGGCATTGTCCGCCTTGATACAGTTATGATGAGTGCGTATAGTCCGGCCGTAAAGCTACGATGAAGGCGGCGTCGGGTGTATCTTCATCAATCTGCGATATGAATACTCCTCAATCCTATGCTTTCCAGACCATTTTCAAGGCTGTCTGCGATGAATACGAAGACAGGACAGGGGAAGACATCATCGAACATCCCCTGGGCAAACAAATCCAGCAATGCAACTCCTTCGAATCCCTTATTGACCTTCTTCATGTCCAAGCACGCGTCTTCCAAGACTATCAACAAACCGGTGACGACGTGATTATATCCCTCAATCATCCGTACATATCCTCGTAACATTCAGGTCTGTCAGATCATCAAAGACAGCGGTAGGATCTTCGATAGGCTCCTCGGCGTGTTCGAGTCAATCACAATCTTTCTTCGTCGCCTTGATATCTATAACAGCATTCCTACCACGGCAGCGATGAGAGAGATTGTGGTGAACATAATGGTCGAGCTGCTGTTTGTGCTTGCTCTGGCAGGAAAGGAAATAAGAGAGGGACCACTGCGTGAGTCCCTCCACTGGTCTCTGATGGATTGATTTACTCAATGGAATACAGAGAGCATGGGAAAGGATTTCATAGAAGGGGTCGAGATCGCGCTGCTGAAACTGGATAGATTGAGCCAGCACGAAGCTCGCACGACTACAGTGCAGACATTCCAAGCTGTCTGGGAGACATTAAGTATGTGTGACCAGCATGTACAGGTCATGAGCGATTTGTCTGACTGAGCACCAGTGATCGCGCAACAAATTGCAAATGACATGAAGAATTCAAAACGTTTGTCATTTCCTACTGAGGCCACTGCCGACTGGTGACATTGAAGCTGTACCATAGGTGACCAATTACAGCAAGACATCCAATCCTGGCTATCTCCCCCAGATCCTTGGCAAAACCACAACACTGCGTCGAAAGCTCGTCATCAAGGAACGGCAGCATGGTTCGTCCAAGGTGAAACATTTACTGAATGGAAAGTGTCCGGTTCCCTGCTATGTATTTACGGAAAAGGTCGGGGCTTCCCCGCTTCACTTTCTCACCGATTGCGAGAGACTGATCTACCGTATAGCGGGCTCAGGGAAGAGCGTCCTCTGGTAAGTTACCTTCCCAATAATTCTCACATCACGGAAACTGATTCATCGGCCAGCTCTGCGATCATCGATAACATCAATCGCATCCACAAGGCCGGATCAGCGTCATTCGCATTCTATTGTTTCGATTTCAAGGACGAGAAGAAGCAGGACCTCCGGGGCCTACTCTCCTCGATTCTTTCACAACTATATTATCAGTCCGAGTCATACGCCAACACGGTTTCCGATTTGTATTCAGCACACCGCCGTGGTTCCCAATGTCCAAGCGACGCTGCACTTTCACAATGTCTAAAGGACATGCTGAATTGCCCGGGACAACCTCCGATCTACCTTATAATAGATGGCATCGATGAATGTCCGAAATCGTCTGGAATGCTATACCCTCGTGAGGAAGTCATGAAACTGGTGGAGGAACTCGTTAGCTTACAGCTTCCGAATCTCCATATCTGCGTCACCACTCGCCCCGAGATCGACATCAAATCCATCATTCATCCATTATCGTCTCATTCCATTCCCCTTCACTACGAGAGAGGACATACACAAGACATCGTCGACTACGTCAGATTCGTTGTCAACTCCGACCCGGGGATGCGAAGATGGAGAGCGGAGGACAAGGAACTTGTCATCAACACGCTTTCGCAGAAGGCCGACGGGATGTGAGTTGTTAGCACCCCATAGGCTTGGCGTTGATTGCTCATATGTTGAGATCAGGTTCCGATTGGTTGCGTCCCAGTTGCACGTCCTTCGCAGCTGTCTTCCTCAACGTATCCCACGTGCTCTGGATGAACTTCCATCGACGGTCGACTGGATGTATGAACGTATGTTACAGGACATCCCTGATAATATGTGGGAATGTGCCCACGTTCTTCTACAATGCGTCCTGGTGTCTTCCCGCCCCCTTCTTGCCGAGGAGCTCGCAGAGTTTCTAGTGTTCGACTTGAGCGCGAGGCCGCTTCCGAAATTGCAGGCGGGGTATCGCACGGAAGATGCAGAATATACATTGCTGTCTGCGTGTCCTGGATTGCTCGACGTCGTCGAGATGAATGGTTCGAGGATCATTCAATTTTCGCATTCCTCGATAAAGGATTTCTTGCTATCTCCGCGCCTCTCCATGGCAGGCGATCGAAGCTCTCGTTACCATGTCGACATGTCACGTGCACATTGCACTGTCGCGCAAGTTTGCCTGAGTGTCCTGCTATCCCTGGACTGCAAAGTCAGCGAGGAGGACCTCAGCAATCTCCGCCTCGCCAGCTACTCGGCCCGGCATTGGGTGGACCATTCCCTGTTCGACAATGTACTGCCACATATCGAGGACCACGTTAAGCGTCTCGTTGACCCGAGCACGCCACATCTTGCACACTGGATGTCAGTATTTGATGTAGATGGGCGTCTTCCAAAGCGTAAACGCCCAAAAAGCCTTTCCTCAACCGGGACATCCGCTTTACATTATGCGGTGATGTATAACCTGGTTAACGTTGTGGAGTTCCTGGTCAGCGGATGTTGGCAGGATATAAATACTGTCGGCGGCACCCAGAGGGAAACTGCGTTAACAATTGCGTCAGAAATGGGACATGTCGAGGTTGTACGGACGTTGCTTTCACATGGTGCGGGCGTGAATATCCAGGACTCCCGTAAAAGGACAGCACTGCGTTGGGCGTCACAAGAAGGACACGTTGAAGTTGCTCAGCTTCTTCTAGAGCATGGCGGAGCAGTGAACACCCTGGATGATTGTGGGCAGACTTTACTACATTCTGCATCAGAAGAAGGATATGTGGAAATTGTACGACTCCTTCTCGAACACCGCGCAGATTCAAATGCCCAGGACTTGTTCAAGCAGACACCGTTACATTTATCATCGTTCAACGGACATCTCGAAGTTGCCCAGCTCCTTCTTGATCACGGTGCAGATGCAAATGCCTCGGAAAAGGATAGATGGTGTCCGCT
>QLPC01001205.1:0-44004 GCA_003314055.1 Lactifluus hygrophoroides | reverse complement strand
ACAGGCGGCGTTGAGATAGAAAAAAAAAAGATAATGCCAACTGGACAACCGGAGGTAAAAAAAAAAACGAGTCTGAAGCAAAAAGAAGCGAAACTTGCGTGCGCGTACGCGGAGAATTAAAAGACACACGCAAGTCCAGAATAGGTGTATCCTATCATATGAGAGTTGGTCCTGGTTCTATTGCCGCGTAGTGAGAGCAGAGGCTAATGAGTTGTGTGGGCGTGTTTTGAAAAAGGGCGGTCCGCCCGCAGGATTCAGAAGCCCTGAAAGGTTTCGCCAATCGCCAATAAAACGATTTGGCACCGCCCTTGGAGAACCAGCTTAGGGCAAACAAGGGACCCAAAGACTCTTCCCCACTTCTTCGACACGTGCGCAAGTTTTTCTGAAAGCCCCGTTTCGGACGAGATTGCTAGATGGATAAGGAGGAGGGGCCAGCTCGGGCAACTGGGAATTTGTGTCCGTTCCAGGTAGATCGGAGATCCGGTCTCAACGGCTTACTTACCCTCCCCTACGACAACGCACAAGGGCGTCGTTGGTTCATTCACGATATAATGAAAGTCACGATGACGGCGGTGAGGACGGGCGTGTGCCGGATAGAGTAGCTACGCTTCCTTTTGACTGACCCAGGGAGGGTTTCACAAAAACAAACAGGACGATCTGATGTCGCGATTGGGGAGGGAGGAAGGAAGGGGGGCCGTACAATGGCCGCGTGTACGATAGATAGAAAATGGAACCGTTCGTTTTGTGTGTTTGGATCAATCACAAAGGAGAGAGAGGTGAGAAATGCCGAGCGGCACGGGACAAGTCAGACATTTCAGCCCTCGAATGAATCCAGAAAGCATCAAAAACATCTGATAGAGTGGACGCGCGGCGGAAACATAACATTATTATGAAGGCACCAGTCACAATCCAATCCCAGACGCGTCCGACCGGCCCCTGTGGATGAAACCTGGGAACGCCGGAACAAGGGGTGGGGGTGGCACATCCGACCCACTTCACTTTGGTCCATGGCATTTGTGACTCACAACAACGGAGACAGCCGATCCACATCGATCTTGATTTGGTGATGGACGCAGTACAGTATGTGAGTGTATCTCAATTGTGGATGGGGACAGACAAGCGACGCGACGATGCAATCAAACTTAATGAATTTTTTTTTATATTTGAAAAATATTCGCGTGGCACGCCAACGCAGCGTAGACCTGCATAGAACCGCGGACACCAAGCACGGCGGGTAGCACAGTAAAAAAAAAAAGGGGAGCACGGATGATTGTAGGTAGCACTGAAGAGACTATGTGATGAGGATGGTATCGACAATGTGTGCCGGGGAGAGATATAAATGCGAGGAGATAGGACGGCAATGCGACAATGGGGAGGGAAGGGGGGTATTCCAGTAACACCCGTCTATGAAGATATGCATGCAAACAACGATATACGAGGAAAGCAAAAATTAACCAGTATGCAATGACCAAAAGTCCCGAAAGCACCCAGAAGTCTATAGTTGTAATGAGGCTGGCCATCAGGCCTGTAGTTTTGTTCGAGCCTGTGACGAAACGACGAATGAGCGATTGTTCGGGTATCAACCACCGAGTTAAAACTTACAGTTTTCTTCATCATGAGCGGCTGCGAGGTTTGATTGTGAGCGGGTGTGGATGTTGGCTGCAGGCGGTGTTAAGTCTGGAATGCTCTGGCGCAAACGGGCGCAAACGACTTACGGAGGTCGCGTACGCGTACGTTTGCGCCGTCCCGACATTGTTCGACAATGCCTTTTTTAGCTATCGAGGACGGGGAGTTCGGATGTCAGTTTCACCTGAAGATAGTGCGGCGGGAGAAAAGATGGCACACACCTTGGCTTCGCTCTCTGCATGATGCGCGGACATTGAGAGCGATACGTGTGCAAGACTCCGGGCTTGCGGTAGTGATGAGAGTGAGTCGGAGAAACTGGGGAGCGCGACGAGGTGCGAGGGAGTGCTCTTCTGAATGGGCTTGGACGCGTCCGGCATGGTGGGAGTAGTGTGTAGGTAGTGTGTAAGATTGAGAGAGATATGATAAAAATACAGAGCAGAGGAGAGAGAAATAGGAGGGGAAGGGAGGGAGTTGAGAGGAGGAATTGGCGCGGTATGCGGGATGGGTCAAAGGGAGGGAGGTGGAATCGGAATAGGCTTTATAGCTGGGCAATGGAGAGAGTGGACGACAGTCTGGCTTGGCTTGGTGACCATCCATGATCTGGCATCTCAGGCTGGAGATCTCAGACTCATCAACATGTTGGACCTTTTTTTCTCGTCTCGTCATTTACCAACCATCGACCAATCGGCCTAATTGTCCAATGGGAACGATCCTGGCTTACCTCTCGCATTCGCCTTCCTAACTGCGTCGTGTCAAATCCAAGATAAGGGTTCTCCCCCCATTACAGTTACAATTACAAAGATAGAGATACGGTTACATTTACGGTACTAGGGTGAAACCCCTCCTCCCCTCCCCTCGACTCCACCCCAGCCGTAGTCGAGCCTAGCCATAGCCACGCATGCGCAGGTGCACCGTGCACAGCTCAGGGACATCGAGTCCAGCCCCTCTTCGCTCCCTCGGACATGTAAACTTTTTGATCCACGCTCGTCTCTCCCTCTCTCCCTCATTTCTCGATCTATGTCCCTCCCGCCTTTCCACTCGATCTCTGTATTTCGTCATCCCCGTTTTTCCCATCATCGCTCTCTAGTCAAAGACCCTTTCATGATTTGACGTACTTATCTGTCCACCCTCCTCTCTCCTCTCTATTAGTCTGCCTCGTGACAGACCTCCATCCTCCGTTGCGCATCTACCGGGTAGTTTCCTTTCTATTTTTTTTTCCCTCTGCGTTCCCTCTCGCGGAGGCGTTTAGAAGTGTCTAGGACCATTCGGGAAACCCATCCTAAAGAGTTCTAATCGCATTTAGTTTTACAGATGTCATTTATCGTCTTCCTTTTTCGTCGTACGTACAGCGCTAGGGATTGATACTCATCCTGAGAAACGAAGTATAACTGCCGAAGATATAGATCGCCGCTTGCCTTGATATAGCGACACATGTATCATCACGGTAGAGTGGCCCGCCTGCTGCGTGCGTTGAGTATCTTCCTTGACTATTTCGCCTTTCGTCTCGGCTCCAGTACGGCAATTCCCCGTTCTTCCCTCTCTCCTTGTCAATTTCTTCTCTCTCCTCGCCAACACAACCCCCCAACCCGTGCGGTTTCAAAAGGAATCTTCCCAATCCCCCCTCCACCTTCCCTCGCGGTTTTAATTCTCACCTGTCTTTGGGTTGCCAACGCTAGGCGGGCTCTCCTTCCTGAGCAGCACTCCATCTCGGAATACGCCGAATCGCAGGGGCAGAACTGGGCCCAGCGCTCCGTGTCAGCACGGGTCACATTTCAGCATGCGGGGGGGCTGCGAACGGCTAACCCCGAACGCCAGCCAGCCACTTCCCCGCAACGTCTCAATTACAGATCTTTTATTATTATATTATAATTTTTCGCAGTAATAGAGGTCCCGCGTCATGGGCCTGGACTTGCGCCCATCAATCTTTGTCCCCATGTCTATTCTCGCACGCACCCCCCCGTTTTTGAGCGACCACATGACCATAGCACATATTGTCCGCTTTTAAGCGTCTTTGACCTGCCAACGCCCGAGCGTCACCGACCATCCATTTGATGGATGTGGATCTGGCCTAGGTCTTTTCCTTTGCGTCCTACTAAGCCAAGACCAAGGGGTACCCCAAAGTCCCCACCAAAACACAGATGGGGGCAGCCCGCCTAGCCACAACATAGTCTGCAGTCCCCGATTCGGCCCCCCGAGGATCTCGGGCCAGAAACGCCTAATTATCAAATGATGATAGAGTGAGAGATAACTTACTGGAGGTTTAGGTCAGATGGTTTATTGAACCCTCCATTCTCCTAACTTACGGGGTGATGCTACGCCGTAGCGCGTGTCAAACGTGCTAGCTCCTACAGGGGATACCCCCGACACGTGGGGTTTCGTACGGCATGTCTCCCTGCACGCACCAAGCGTAAATGCGGCCACCGGCCACAGGTCCGCAACCTACAAAGCTAGGGTCATCTCTGGTTAGTAGTAGGCTCCTGAACCGCCGCCCATTTCTCACGTTGGGGCCCGTCGATGTGTAAATCAACCCCTCCGGTGTGGGTTCTTTACCCACGCTTGCCAGACGTAGACGTGACAAAAGTCTTTTAGGCTTGCATGATAGGAGATGTACAAACACGAACGAAACCAAGAGTGTGGAGAGGAATAACAAATATGTCGCACACCATCCGCCAGGTGTTTGCTTAAAAGGAAGAAGCCGAGAGGCAAAAATGTATCGTGGCACACGCACCTCGCACTCGCGCCCCACGGGCGCAACAAGTGGTTGTCTTGGTTCCTCTCACTCGGTCACTTGACTGCAGCACGAGACAACTTTGGTATCGTCTATACCGTTAAATACGTGTATATCACACATGCATCTTTTTTTGATATAGCTTCTTTAGTAATCCACATTTACGCTCTTGTACCTGCGGGAAAGGGACCGGGGCACCCCAAAAGTCTTCACGCATCCCCAGCATGCCAATTAATCTATGGCCTGAATGCCGTCATATGTGGGGAGCCGTGTGCAGGCTCCGGCCCAATCAATGTTACCATTTACGAGGTCGATGAGCACAGCGATGACATCGTCAATGCCACCAATCAGTTGTCCGGTGGTGTCGCGCTCCCTTTTGTTTTGCGAGAAATGAGTAAGCGGACTTTGCGCGTGCAAGCATCGGAATAATGGCGCGTACCGCAATGTCATCGTCCGATGCTGGACCGCTGTGCGCCAGGTCGATACGTCAGATTTTTGCCGACTCGTCATCAGGTCCAAAACTCACAAGCGAAGTCGAGCGTCACGCCAAAAGGCGTGCCGAGTTCGTCATTGCGCGCGTACCGCTTCCCTATAGAAGTGTTGGAATCGTCCACCCGTGAGAAGATACCCGCCTTGCGCAGCTTCGAAGCTCGAGCAGCCAATGAGCACGACCGTGTTTAATCCACGGTTAAATGACAAAAGTCTGACGTACAAACTTCTTGTATGAGTGGGTTGAATTCTTCTTTTGCACTCAGAGGCACGATGAGCACCTTTGTAGGGGCAACGACCGGGGGCAAGGATAACACCTGACAGAACAATTGGAAGTCGGTTCGGAAAGTTGGTGGAAATGGGCGCCGGACGTACTCCCCGCTCAATATCCTGCTCGCGAGCCCAGAAATTGTGCTCGAGGAGGACATACAAGATGCGACCAAGGCCGAAGGAAGGTTCAATGACGTTTGGGGTGAATTCGCGAACTGTAGGTACAGGGACAGCCACTTAGTGGCCGGCCCACTTGGCGCCCGAAGAAAAGACGCACTGGACTGTTTGAACGTCTTACGTTCAACCGTGATGACTTCCGGCGTTAGTGTAAGTTCCCTCCCGTCCGGGGTAGTGACGGTAGTGGCACTGTAATATATCATAGGTGGTTATAATGCGGCCCTACTTGAAACCACGCACCCTTTTGCCAAGTCGGTCTGAATTCCGAGTAGGCGCGACTCATCCAATTCCGCAAAGACGTTCTGTATCACTCCTGCGTCCTTACCGAAGGTCTTTCCTAGAACCTTTTTGTTGAATTCTGCAACCAGGCGCTCTGTGATTACAGGTTCTTTGAGCGCCTGACGGACGACCAAGGGATGTCCAGTCCTGTTCGAATGCACGGTCAAGTCGTAAGCAGCACGATCCGCACACCCGACGCATTCGGTCCATCCATAGGAATTTTGAATCTCGGCGTCCCAGCAGTCTGCGGCATAGTGTGCCATCTCATTGGCCATGTGCTGACGGAAGCGCAGGCGGGCGGGGTCCACTCCAATCTTGACTAGGAATTGGTGAATACGCGCCACAAAATACCCGAGGGTTTCATTTGCTATGACCCCAGTTGCCACTGCGTCACCGACGCTGATCTTGGCTGTCTGCGTGCTGCCGCTTGCCTGCACGTCTCGGTCCAGAAGATCAAGGACAACATCGCGTACTTCATTAAAGCGCTCATGACGCTTATCCTCGGGGTCGACGTAATGTTCAATCTCTGCCATGGTAAACTCGCGCACGCGGAGCAACCCTGCGCGAGGGGAAATCTCGTTCCGAAACGAGCGTCCGATTTGCGCAGATGCAAATGGAATACGACCGTTATTAAACTCAAGGAGACGGGAAAAGTTGAGAAAGTGGCCCTGCGCCGTTTCAGGACGTAGGTAACTGGCACATAACGCATTTATCAGTCACACGATATGAATGGATCGGTCAGGTGAGCTCCTCACCCGAGATGTTGGCCTGTCGGCCCGATACTGCTGGTGAACATGAGGTTAAATTGTTGGGGTTCTGTGACTTCGTTGCCAGTGTCTGGATTCCGAATGTCATGCTTGCGACATAGTTCGCCTAACTCGGGACCCGAGTAATTATCCAGCTGTAACGTGTGAAGTTAAGGCCTCATGACCATGACGAAATATTCAGGAACGAGGGGATATAGCGCACCTGCGCCAGTATGACTTCGTATACCTTCACGGCATCGTCTGACAATTGGATCGCGGTGGTTTTCACCACTTTTTTCTTCTTTTTCTTCTCGTCCTCCTTTTGCGGCTGGGCGACTAAGCCCCGAGCCTCCTTGTCACCGGCGAGGCGAGCCTCGAGGACGCCTTTGACCAAGTGATCCGCACGTAGGACGTCACCGGCCTTGACGTCCTTGACCATCCAATCTGCAAAACGGGAAACGTGACCCGATGTCTCGAACACTGGCGCGGGCGTCATGATGGTGGAATCGATCTCCAGCATGTGTTCTTCGACAATGAAGTGCTTGCGCCATTCCGTGATGATGTTTGCTTGGAGTGACGAACCGGGAGGTCCGTAATCGTATAAACCGGCGACACCTAGAGAGGGTATAATGAATGAACTTGCCGAAAGCGCGTGTCTCTACACACCTCCATAGATCTCAAAGGCTGGAGCATAGAAGAACCTGCGATTAAGTAAAGCCTCGAAGCGGGTTTTATCGAACGGATGGGCTGCTTTGTTGACAGAGGTGTTGGCCATGTCAGCCTTGAACCTGCGAGGGTGGATGAAATGTGTTGGATGAAGATATCTGACGCGACAAGACGACCTCAGCATTCCGACCATATCAAGCGAGTCAATACTTGATTAGGCTTTCCGTGTCACTCACACGTGACTGATGTATTGATTGATGAACGCCAATGCAAACAAAAATGTGATAGATATATTTGTGTAAATCGCACGACTCAGTCGTGTTTTAACTATAACGAGTGGTTCACAAGCTAGAAAAAGCCATCTGCAAGCTATCCTTTCCCCGGCTCACCAACTTCTCAGGGGTGATGCGCTCAACATCGTGATAGTGCGGGTTAATGACACGGTCATTGAACGACGAGAACGCCCAGACCCTAGGATCCGGCGTTGGCGTCGCAGAGAGTGCCGCCAGTTCCTCACCTTGATGTTGTTTGTCAGCAAACACCTCCAGAGACGCACAATGGCAGGCAGGTAGTCACGTACGGATAATGCCGTTTGTGAAGTGGTCCAGGTTCTAGTATTACATGAGCTACCCGTGTAAAGTCCAAGGACGCTGGAACACATACCAAATCGTTCTTGTCGTAACCTGGAAATAACATTTTTGGTTCAACCCGAGATTACAGTAGAAATTATGAGTGGTCTCGTACCGAATGGGTCTAGCGGGAGAATATGGGGTCAGGAGGTACTACACGAGGCAAAAGGACCTTCAACTTACTTTCAATTTCCTCGCCAGCTACCAGGAAGCCGAAAAATACAAAGCTCTAATAAAAGGATCACTAGTCACGAACGGAGCGCCTTCGCTCACAGGGCGCACGTACCGCAATGACGGTTCCGGGAATGGTCACCCATTTGAGCGTTTGCCAAAGCTGGAAAGGCTGTGAAAATACGTTAGCGTACAAGCTACGCAAGCGTAACTCTGACTCAGCATACCAAGAAGAAGCAGTAAAGGAGTGTCACGGCCCAAAGATGGGTCGAGTATCTGAGAGCTAGCAGTCAGCATCCGGGGAGTCGATGGATACGACTGCACACACGAGAAGGGTATAGGCGTGGTCAGAATCCGTTCCAGTCCGGTGAGAGCATCAACAAGTTGATTGAGAGCCAGTATCAAGTTGGCTGTGTGAAGTCAAGTGTCTGTTGGATGACTTCCTTCAAAGTCAAAGAAGGCACTTACAGGTTGTGGCCGCATCAATAGCTTTACGGTTCTGAAGCGCAGCAATGTACGAGCTCTAGGTGTGTAATTGAGAAAAAGAAAAACTGAGCTTCATTGGGACAGGATGCGCACCAGATAGAGCGAAATTTCCAGCGGCAAATTATGACTGACTGCTTGCCTGCGTAGTTTTGCCCGTAGCAGAGCACCCTTCTTCCCTTTCACTTTCTTTCCGCGGCGAGTAAGGAATTTCACCAAAAGCGAGAAAGGGAAAATATCAAAGTAGGAGTAACGAGGGGGGTCGTGGGCAGGAAGCAGTTGATCCGGTTCACCTATTGAATCTTTCACAAAATGGTGTCTCGCACTGGCAGCCATGGATGGACGTGGGGGCTGCTCATGTGACTTGACTTTTTCCACACTTTTGTCACCTTCTTCCGAAGTGACAGGTAGGGGAAGGTGAGGAGCAGATTCGGAGTTGAGGGCTGTTCCACTAGTTTGAGAAGGGGGGGAACGATCACCGCCGTCCCCTGGATATGATACACGACGAGGGTTGACGGAAGAGCGGCGTTGGACAACCGCCTGTTGCTGCTGCTGCTGCTCGTGGAATGAGGCGGACTTCGGCGAACTCAGATCGGATGAGAGGTCAACTTTGGATGGTAAACCGGCGGGAAGTGCATATGATGGAAGAAACTTGATCATGTGGTATAAATCCTCGTAGTATATGCCTGCGATGACGTAGAAACGGGACGCTCTGGGACCCTACGCAAGGACGGCGCACCTTCTTCACCACGCAAGTAGTGCTTTACCGCCACGCAAAATGCATCGATCAGATTGAGGACTGTCTTTTTTTCGATGAGTACGCGGGTTTTGTTCTCATCCGTTGGCATCTCTTCACCCAAGTCCATGGAATCTGCCCAATGTTAAATGATGGTTCTTTTTGGACTGAATTCCATACCCACCAGGGACATGGAACCATATCAACCTGGCCATGGTTCGCGTAGAATATACGATTTGCGACCAATACTTTCGGCCCTCATTGTATCGCTCAAAACTTGATGTTGTTCTGTAAGAAATGACAAAACCGAGAACGGTACCAATGCTGCAAGTCGCGCGTTGAGTCAATGCGAAGACAAAACAGTATTTCAACGAACACCGTGAGCAGGGTAGTCGAGATACCCAAATTTTTTACCTTTGCGCTGATCAGGCTGATGGCAGTAGCCCAGGCGCCAAAGAAAATGAGTATATGCCAGCATCTAAACAGTGCAGTGGCAAGAACAGCGTGCCAAAAGGTTGGGCCGAACCGCTTTTCATGCGAGAAAGGGTCCGGAAAGGTAGGACCAGCCGACGCCATGGAGAATTAAACGAGAGAGATGGTGGTAGTAAAGAATAAAGAAAAAAAAAAGCCCCACCGCACGGGAAATAGCCCCCGTTCCAGGAACATCACAGGCGACTTCTCAATTCTAATTAAAACTGTGACAACAAGGAACTATGATTTTCTTTCAAATTGGGACCAATACTGTATACCCGACTTGTCTATATCAATGAAACGAAAACAACATAAGAGGACGTCAAATCAACACGTCTGATATTTTGTGTGTTTGCATCGCCTGATGGGTATGTGCTAAGTGCTAAAAGGTGGTGATTGACCGCTGGCTGCATCCACCAGATCGGATCGGGAAAGTCGCCCTCCGTGCACGACCCCAACAACAACATTCTGGATCACCGGTAATATCATACCCTGGCTTGGCACATTATCGCACGTATTCCTGCTCCGGTATTGATTTGTGAAACCAGTCTGGGCAACGGTCAATGATGCCCCAAACTTTTTGACGGTTTCTCGTTGCCAGGGAGGCCTCGAGGTGCTTCAAGTTGCTACCCGTTCTGTCAGTTCCTTGCTTATCAACTCTTTCAAAGGCTTCTGAGCATAACACAGCCACTAGTCGGATTGCCTCCCCTAACGCTGGCCCCTGTTAGTGTTGACTGTTGAAAACATGGTTTCCATGCGCCTAGATCGTTCATTGAGTCAGGCACTTCCTGCCCCATGATCCAGGCAAGACGAGGCCGAAAGACAACTACAGCGTGTTTACAACGTGGTCGTCTCGCGGACGCTGGCACGTATGTGCATGGACTCAAGACCCGGTGCAGAAGCTGCAAAAGGGATATTGTGCTTGCGCAGTGCCAAAGAGCGAAGAACGTTAACATAACCGTTGCACCAAAAAGTCAATCTTCGACCAGACACATACCATTCCCTGAATGACAGCGCATATGTCCTTTTGACCCTTGAAGTGCATGGGGATCCCCATATGGTCCTCTCCGTCTAACTCCTTTCTATTATTGCTGGCATTACAGTAACATTATTTTTCAATGCAATACTCGTTGGCATGCGCCATACACCTCGAGGATAGGCCACACGTCATCAATGAATTTGGCTCACCCAGGAGTCCAGGACATCCCTTTCACCGCAGTTGGCGTCCTTTCAATCAACGCTGTCTAGATATCGCCACCTGTCTACAAAAGTGTACTACTTATACACACAACGTTGGATGCCCACATTCCCCCATTGTCCACAGCTCCTACTGCCTGATATTCGGACTCGGCGGAAAAAACGGGTGGGTATGGGTTTACCGCGACCTGCTTTTATCGACGGGACTTTTTTTTTCGTTGAACTTTTGGCTAGTACTGTCAATGTAACTCCTCTGAGACAAGATATGCTTCGTCAGGGGCCATTCTCACTTCCGATTTGCTTGTTATGCCTTGTCAGACGACACTTATCCTATGATATCCATTGGACCAATGTCATCATCGGACACTAACTTTGCTTGCTTTTGTCTTGCTGTATCTGCCATTACCTTTATCCGCCAATAAAGATAGTCTCGGTCTGAGCGACGTAATGACTAGAAGTACTGATAACTAAAATTTAGGGACCCCCCATTATTTTCCGTGCAAGTAATGAAGAAGACGCAGAAATCGGCTCGCGCCCAGGCACCTCGATCTCATTCTTGTTTCGAGCCGCGAAATCGAGTTGACGACTCGATGCAGTC
This sequence comes from Lactifluus hygrophoroides, assembly GCA_003314055.1. Taxonomy (NCBI): domain Eukaryota; kingdom Fungi; phylum Basidiomycota; class Agaricomycetes; order Russulales; family Russulaceae; genus Lactifluus; species Lactifluus hygrophoroides. The sequence goes on along the minus strand of QLPC01001205.1, from coordinate 32,738 downwards.
AATGAAGGCAAGACGAAATGTATCACGATCCTAACAAACCAACCTGTGATTAGCGATATTCACAAAATAAACTAATAGAGAAGAAGGGAACAGAAGATAGGGAGGCACATGGTGTGAAGCGGTTACAGATGTACGTAGTAGGACATTCAAGAAAAAAATCCAAGGGATGGATTGGGCCCTGCTGCGAGGGTGTGGCGGATGTGATAAACGACAGTTGACCCAAGTACAGTATTGTTTCGAGAAATCTGACAACACATCTCCACGCGGGGACCATAACAACACAACAGAAAGGTGTGACCAAACAAGAAAAAAAGAGTGTTATAAACGGGATATTTTAACGCTTACGCTTCGCCGCTCGATCCACCTCATCAGCACCCTGCGCACTCTCTCCGCTCGCATCTTCGGCATCTGAGACGGACGCGCTGCGCGCTCCAGGCACTTCGCGATCCGGAGGCGGTGGCGGTGGCGATATGCCCTCGCCTTCTGGAAGAGGCGGCAACGGCGGCTCGTGATCATGGTTGTAAGAAGAGTCCGCCATCTCGGCATCCCCGTCGTCGTCGCTCCCCTCGGCAAGGTCGATGATACTTGGCGGTACAGGAAGCCGTCGCAGGCTGCCGCCGGCACCCAGCATCTCGGGCTCGACTTCCGTCTCAGCACCGTCACGTTCTCGACCCAAATTCGGGGACAAAAGGAGCATCTCAGCATCTTCGGGTGCTGAAAGGGCTGGTGCTGGTGCTGGCTCTTCGATTGCCTCGATCTCAAGGTCAATCGAAGCTGCGTCAACTTCAACGTCCTCGTCGAGATTTGCAAAGGTGCGGCAGAGAGGACACGAGAACGCCGGATGGTGCGTGTCGAGCAGCGGGCGGATACACTTGTAGTGGAAAGCGTGTGAACATGGTGCGATAAAGAGTGCTTGTTGGATTGTTACGGAAAAGAGGCCTGATATGCGTCAATCAATACTTATCGATGACTCGCTTTTTTCTTGGATGCATGGGCATGGGGCGGAACACTTACAAATGCAGCAGTCAGAGAAGCCGGACTTGGGCGCGGGCTTCTTTTCCACCGATTTGGGCACATTGGGAGTATTTGTGGCTGCCAGTGTGGTTTTGAGCTGGCGCATGGCATTGGTACTAAGTCGGGGATGTCGATAAGGGCATTTCCGATTTCACAAGAGAAGGAGAAGTAAAAAAAGACGTACTTGAACGCATTTGCGGAAGCTTGCCATTCGCGGCCTATCTCGACGCGGATACGAACGCATTTGTAGATGTCTTCTGTCCCACCTTGATAGTCGACGCCGAGTTGGAGAGTGTCGCCGTCTTTGAGCTCAAAGGGGCGCGAGTCCTGGCTGGCGGGTGAAAGGCGAACATGATTGAGAAAGGTGCCAGAGCTGCTCTTGGTATCCCTGATAAAAAATTTGCCCCCGGGTTCGCACCAGACCTCCGCATGAGCGCGGGAGACAACTTTTGATTTAAAAGCGAGTTTATTCGAATTGAGAGCGTTGGCTTGGGATATGCCCAGACCAGAACGCTCCGTAAATCGTCCTATGCGCAATGCGACATCGCCCTCGGTGACATCACGAGTAATGGCGTCAAAGCGGAGGGACCGGCGACCGTCTATATGTGGCACGAGGCGGATACGGTGCGACACTCTAGTTGACGGGGTGACAGCCACGTTGGAAAGCGCAGGCATGCTGGACGGCTGGGTATTGTTCGGCATGATGCTGGGGGCCTGGGGTGTGTTGGAGGATGCGAGTGCACCGCCGGAGCGGCGCCTGCGCAATATCTGAGTGATACCTGATGAGATGGGCAGGTTGTGCGAATTGGATGGTTGTATGCCGGGGGCGGCTGTCGATCGACGTCTGTTAGAGGAAGGGATTGAACCGGGAGACGGGGGAGAAGGGAAGAGGTGAGGCGGGGGACAGGGAAGAGGAGGAGAATCGCGGTCGACGACAGGTGAAGGATTGGACTGGGAAGTGCCTCGTGGACGACCGCGTAAGAAAGAGGTTAGAATATTCTGTCTCGATGGTGGAGAGTCCGATCCGAGATGATGAGAGATACCGTCCATGCTCGGACTGAGAGGGGAGGGGGATTGATTCGTAGGCAGTAGGCGGTGCCAGTGCCAGTGAGCCTGACACGACACGACACGGACACAACCCGATGATGGCAACCAAATCCAATTCATCCCCCTCAGTGGCTCGTACACCCGAACTCATTACAGAGATTTTTTTTTCCCTTCCCCGATCAATACGGGTCTATAATCGCAACCACCCCATCGATACGTGCATCGTATACAAAACCAACTACAACCAATGCTAATATATGTTTTGAAAATTGGCACCGGGATGAGAAACATAGAAAGAAAGCACAAGAAAGAACGTAAAAGCGATGTAACGTACAGATCAACACTGCCCAAAGAGATGGCTAAATTACTGGTCCAAAATGCGAGAGTGGGTGAGCCCTCTCTTCTACAGCTCCATTTCCATCTCCATTCCGTCCCATTCCCGTCCTTCCTCTTCCTCTTCTTTTACACTAATATTGCCTTCGTCACCTAAATTTAGTCTGCGCATACCGAATCCTCCGGAAGCCGTTGTTTCTGCTTCGACCTCAATAAATTCACTCTCGTCGCTTGAGCCCGAGCGGGACAAGGAGAGTGACCACCTATCCGAGTTCCCAGATACACGCGCATGCGGCACGATGACCCCAGCCGATGATTGATACGAACTAACGAACGACGAAGACTCGATTCCGATAGAGCCGTAACCTGTCGTACAGCCTTGCAGAGCCTCAGTCTCCGGCTGGGTGAAAGATATTGGTTCTGTCGGTACAGCGATAATCCCTGGTCTCAAGCGCGTGATCCCACTGACGCTCGCACTGGGTAACGCATAGTCATGTATGCGAGGCCCCGATGGCACGGAACTAGAAGTTGGGTGTGCCACCGTCTCGGTGGCGGTCTCACCCACCAGAAGTGGGGGAGGTAGAGCGCCCCCAGAAAGGAAGGACGGCCAGAGCGAGCGATCGTCTGGGAGGGACGAGCCCCCAGATGCGGACGGCGTCAAGTGTGAAAGAATCGCAGCAGCCTGGACAAAAAGGGGAGGATTGTGTCAGTAAAGTGTCAGGGTGAATGTAGTTTAAAAAACAGCTCCGGAAAAGAACTCTCCTGATGTAGGACTATGCAGGATGATATCATAGCCATGGAAACACGAATGTCATAATGATGATGTTACGCACCTCCATGAGCTGCACCTGTTGGTGCTTGCTCAATAGAAATTTAGACGCCTCTCGCCAGTGTGGGGTGTGTTCCCAACGATGCTTGATCAAGCAGGACGGGTGGCGATAGACCTGCAGTGCAATGGAGTCAGTCTCAGCACTAGAAATACATAGATATAGCACTATACGGACCTTTGAGCAGTTTTCACATGTGAAGGTTGTTCCACGCTTCTTTCCGTTTTTCGTCACGGCGCCTGTCACCCCAGCTTTCAAATCTGCTGGGGGAGGCGGGGAACCAGAAAAGCTGGATCCGTCGTCTACAGGAACGGAACGACTAATACCATGTCTGGCAATGGGGGTTCCGAGCACGGGAATCGCTACTGGTCCCGTAGGCGCTCGAGGGGAAGCAAACGAGTCAGGTCCTGCTGGCTGTGCTGACGATGATATGGACAGTGAGGCGAGAGAACCGAGTGCTGCAGCTGCGGTCTGCAGTGCCACGGGCCTGGAAACTGATGTCAGCATCGAGCGAAAGAAAGAGTCGAATACTTGGCTTACGATGGACGGCTTGCGGCATCGCGTGCGTCGCTGAGTCGCCGACGCACCTGTCCCGTTGAAGAAAGACGACGGTGTTTCGTCCCATTATGAATGGCCACTCCCTGATTTGGATTGCGCAAGGGTTGAGTGCCTTCGACGCTCCCACCACGGCATGGATGGTGGTCGTCGACGTCGAAGGAAGAATCCTGGGGTACTTCTATTGGTTCTGCATTGGCAGCTGCGATGGATAAGGAGAGTAGACTAAGGGGGGCACCGGCATGCTACGCAGTTGTTAGTAAATGACATTGTCTTGCGTTTGAGGAGAACATACTGGTGTGGAAGGGAGAGCCTGTTCAGACATTTATGTGGGGAAGCGAGAGCGATTGGAAAAGAAAAGGCGGGTGGGAAAGAACCAATGCAAAGTAGAGTACAAGAGCTAGATGATGATGAGATTATAGACATAAAAAAGCATTTCAAGATGGGAAAAGGGCGCGCCGTCAGTGGGCCATTGCGGAGGAGAGAAAGTTGTCGGTGTCAGTGGGCCAGAAACTTGCGTGACTGATATTCCACTCTTTCAAAGTCCGTATTGGGGGGATCTTTCCATTCTCATCTCACTTCCATTACAGTACTGCTACTAGTAACCATGCCAAGTCTACACCTCACTCACCCTGCATAGCAGTCCGCCTCATGACCAATTCGCGAATCTGAAGGAAGTAGTGAAGCCTCCACAAACTTGCCTTGCAGCATCCTCCAATCGCAACGCAGGACACTTGATGGTTACTCGTACAGCCCTGTCGAGTCGTCCTCACACAGGAATGAGCGGCAGGAATTCAATCAGGCGTATCTCCGAGCATCCTATTCAATCCTACGAGCCCTTCGGCTGGTTACCGTCGACACTCACTGCGGCACAGACCCCGGCAGAGCATGACTACCCACCTGATTACAAAAAAAAAAGGTAACTTCCGACCGGACTATGTGATTATGAAGGAGGAGCTGGGTGTAAAACATTGATTGAGCAGCAGTCTACCATGCGATCTGGTGCGGATGATCGGGGCTCACTGTTGACGAGAAGATCGACGGAACTGTCTTAATATGTGAGTGTGTTCTCTACCAAAGGTTTCTCAAGTCGAAACCAAGTAAGGTCATCATCCCCATCTTCGTGGGAGAGAGGGTCCTTTTTTTTCGACCGTCTTGGCATTGCGGTAAACACCATCGACTGCTTAAACGGAGCTAGTTCAATCGTCGCCTTACCTCACGCAACCCGCCACGATGACTCCGTGAGATGCGAAGACAATGACTATGTGTACTTGTGCCAGTCCCGCGGTCTAGATCCAAGGCTGCCTTAGTCGGGTGGCAAAAAGGCATTCGTGGAAGTCGAGCGCAGAGTCCTGGGACCTCTTTGGAGAGTGGAGAGGTTGTGCGTGTGTGCAATGTTGAATGTTGCATAGTCGTTGCATTCGCTAATAGCCTTATACAGAAAATTGCAATTGACTGTTTCGAGTCATTAAATCGCCACCCACAATTTCGAAAAATTTGAAGTCAAGAACATGCGACCTGTAATGAGGTCTGAGTCACTAATTCGGAGGAATTTACAGCGTCGCATTTCTCTCTTTCCAATGGCATTCCGAGTCATGATGAAATTTTTTTGATACCTGTCCACACCCATACATCTGATTTTTCGCCCATAGCCACTGACACACCAAAGAGTGAGAAACAATACATGACTCATCTACTACAAGTCGTTTATCTGGGAGGGCAGGGCTTCTATTAGGGATCATATGGTTTGAAGAGGTTTCTGTGCATCTGAGGAGAGATGGGGCCGTCTTATGTCCAAAAACTTCCAACTTGAAGTTCATCTTCCCAAGAGCGGCTTTGACTGCACGAACATCTTGTTCCATTATGATTATTTTGGAACCTCTCATCTTCCCCTCAGTCGGCTGAAGAACCGACCGGATTCTCGCGGTAGTCAAATCGATTAGCATTATCCTCTGAATTTCAATGTGATTCTTTTGATTGGATGGATGCATACGGGGTGAGGAAGTTGACATCCCTTAGACCACTATTCGCCCACATTTTTTCGTGGAAGCTCTTCACGATTCCACCAAAGGTCCGGCTTCTATTTGCTTTAGTACACGAACGCGTATGGTTAGCAATCTATGCATAATGTGTTCTATAATTACTATACCGCCTTCCACTCGTAGTACAGTCCCGTAGCCGAGCAGCCTTGGCACATAACCGGTATCGTGCTCGGCACAGAAATGAAAGACTATCCATACGAGTTTCAATCTGAGCTCTCTTCCGCTGTCAGATGTTGACGGCCATGCTGGTACGTGGTATACCTGGGGGCTTTTTTTTTTCAAGAACATGGTGAATGCCCGGGACTCATTGCATCACGGTGTCTTTATGGCTATCAAAGAACAAAAACCCCACTGCTCCATAAGCCTGCGAAATTTCACCAGAAAGAGAATAGTACGATAGTTGGGGTGTGAGCCTTGGCCTGTATAGAGGGACGCCAGCACCGAATACAATGTACGAACCTGAAAAATGCGTGGAGCTAAACGAGAATACGCACACATACGGTCGTAGGATGATACAGCGATGACTAGGACCCCCAAAGACTTGTCAGACAGGTTCTTCCAAGGTCCAACGTGTAAGTGGCGGTCGTGTTACGAAAACACGGGCTTGACTGGGTCCCTGCAGTGTATCAGCGCATCACCAGGAGTACCCCGCTGAGCAGTCACAAGAAATAAGCCTGACCTGCGGATGGGTTCTGGGAGACACTCTAACGAGACGAGAATTTAAGAAGCCGAACAGTGCAGATCCGCCGCATTATGACCATAATTCAGTCATTGTGTGGGAGATTGGGGGGTGGCTATCCCGATGAGCCTCGGTCAGAGCTGCATGGGTAGCCTGAGCAGAATCGCAAGACCCTAGCTAAAAGAACATCTAGAGAAGTCCTTCTATCAGTATTGCAATGCGGTGTTTGCGCTGTCATACAGACATAATATAGCCTGGTACAGCTCCGGGGATCCGGATCACCGATACAACGGCATAGGCTTGATAGGAACACCCTGTGGAACACGCTTGAGATCAAGGAGCGGACGTAAGGAGGGACGAGAAGGAACAGATGCAGAAGCCGCGGGTGATGGAGAGTTGTCCGACGTCACAGTCGCATTGACAATCCACAGTAACTTGAGTGACCATCAACACATCACGAATTCTTCAGGAGGCTTTTGCGACTTGCCGTTTGAATTCTGCGATGTTCCAGGGGCTTAAAACTTGCATCCATCAAAGAACCCATGTATCGAATGTCTACCCCTGGTTCGACAACAATGACGTAAAGGAAATGATCAGGCTCTATCCAGGTGGCCAGGTACCTAGTGTTCCTGCCTATTGAGTTGCTGCAGTGAAGACGGTGAGTGTCAGTGATGATCCTGGGGTTGTCTGATACCCCAACGAGTGGTCAATCTACATCAGCGTATAATAGGTGATCGACGATGAAGAGGGACAACTCCGCTTTGAATGTCTTGGCACAGTTGTGCAGAGGGGTTCGACGTTTGGGAATTCAAAGCTGGGGCCTCTTGTCGGTTGTGGAGGAGGACAGGGCCCTTCCAGCCGCATTGGGAAGCTCCGACAACAGTCTCCGAGAGTTGAGCAAGACTATTTATGCTGTAACTGCCTTAGCTGAGGGTAACACAAATATTGGAATACCAGTACTTCTCATAGGAACAAGCCTTATCGAGGTGGGAAAGTGCGGGGTGCTGGTGTCGGGGAGCGGCCGCGGCGGTCCTTGGTTGTCCTCTTTGTGGTAATGCCGATGCCAGCACATCGGGCATCTACCACCGATTCAAAATTTCGATGTGCCAACCTCCCCTCTATGACGACGGAGAGCATGGTCTAGCGAGGACGGCTCCTCTATTTTGTTTTGATACTTCAGGAACTGGCTCGGCTGTGCCACCATAGACTGGGAGACGAACGAAAGGAGAATCGGGCGTGTGATTAAATGTATGAGAATACAGAATCCGTAGTCGGGACTTCCTACTGTGTTCGCCCGGCTATCGAGCCGGGTCGCACCAATAGCTCGGAATAAGCATGTCTCTTTTGACTGGAAGGTCGCACCCAATATCCTAATGAATGCACCGAGGGAATCCGAATGAGAAGACTTTCATTTGGGTTGTCGACGGAAACTTTATCTGGGATAAGTTTGAAGATTCAAGACATAAGAGAGTCAGAGATGCTGTCGAACTACACCAAAGTATGGGTTTTGAGGCCTGAGGCATTGACACCACGTGCACGCATCGCAGTGTAAGCATGGGGACGAGGAAATAGCTACATCCTATGAGCCGGACCTCCCGTTGTGGTGGCAAACCGACGATAACGTTGCTGTCGTTAATAGCATAACCCATATGCAGACAAAAGGTCCGTAACCGACACGCAAGCGCCCGGACACGAAAGGGCAAAGTGGGATACCATTCGGTGCTTATACACCGGGTACTCGGAGAGGGAATTCCCGTGACTGGTGCTTCATGATGCCGTGCAGAGGAGGGTCTCATTTCATCCAGAAGGCCGACTTCTGAACTGTGATGATGCGCTAGTATATTGGTGCGTTGTTACATGTTTGAGAAGACGCACGCATGTGGCGACCGGGTTTTCGGACAAGTTGGTGATTGCCGAATTTGGGAAGGCCTCATTTTCAATGGCTCGACGTAGCGGCGCTACGGAACAGGTTCAGTGGTGCTTTGGTCTCCTCCGGCTTTACGCCCTCTCTTTTATACCCCTTTGTCTTTGCATTATGTTGTACTAGTCCTGCAGAAACCAACCATGAAGTCCCTTCTGCGAAAGAAAGTTCCCACTGACAATCATCAAAAGCCCCCACCATCTCCCGTTCAAAATGCGAAGCGACCTTCAACCGTGACGATGGAGACTCCTTTATACGCTCGTTTTGCCACCGTTAAGTCCGGATTGCCCCCTCAAGAAATTGTCCGCCCGGTGGTGTCAGGGCCCATACCTCTTGGTCGGCTCAACCGTGCAAGTGTCGAAGCCGAAGGAAACCGGACGAGACACGGAGAAACGACCTCGGGGCGGCACAGGCCAGCTGATGCCCGCCAGGAAACGCCTCCTGTCTCACGGTTTGCACCTAACTCCCCCCCACGGGATGTACAGCCACCCGTGGATGGGCCATATCTGGGCGCGCGTGTTATCCAGACCCAAGCGTCAAGGCGGTCCATCAAGGAGCAAGCCTCTTGTAAGTCACTCCTTTCTCTTTTCTCTCTATGAGGATATACGGCACGACTTCTCTCGAGAACGTGCGAACATTTGACCGAGGCCACGACTTCGCTCCCTGGCGTTCGCATTAGTGCACTCTCGGATTGGTTTTGTGATGTTGATAATCATTTATGCTCATGATCAGCTTTCTCAGATGAGAAACCCCCTACTGTGAGAACACACAACGCTCCTTCCACTGAGAGCATACCCCATCCCCGTGACGTCCTCCCTTCGCCTCCTGTTTCGCCTCGAACACCTCCCCACTCTCAAAAGGCGAACCATACTAATGTATACCAATATTCGTCGCCCTCATCCTCTTCTGTTGTTGTAAAGACCCATACTACGGTGACTGAGTCGCCTGCAATCGCTACTATGCGCTCATACGGGGAATTCCGCCAACCAAATGTACGCTCCGCGGAGAATCTCGTTTCCACGAGCGGGCTTACTAACAATATTGCAAAGCCCGATCTCCAAGAGGTACGCATATTCATCAGCCCCTCGCTCCCATGCCTCGATTTCCCCCCCGAATTGCACTTGACCCGAGGACATTCCCTCCCGGAGGTCGTGATGTTTCCAGAGACCTTCAGATTGTTTTCTACTTCCCCGCTCATCACCACTCATCTGTGCTAATTATCACATACACATTCTAGCCGAAGCCTGACAAGCTTGGAGACAATTTCCCAGCGACGGGATTCCCCCGTTCCTCGAACCAGGCAGGTGTCTCTCACATCAGCTATTAAATACATACTGCCGAATATAACGGCATCTACCCCTCAAAAAACGCAATTTCCACGTTGTTAACGCACTTCTTTCTTTATTTCCGCAGGCACCTCACGGTACTGACCCGCGGCAGAACCTGTCAGGTTCTTCCCACCAGGGGGCCGTCTTGATCCCGCCATCGAATGGTCACATGAGTGCAGCTGTGCCTGGCAAACCCCTTCCAGGGACGCCGCGTGACAGTGAACCTTCACGGGACAGACCAGGTCGTCGGATATCTCGAACGCTGGCAGAGGACTCCTCGCAACAAATCCGAGTCTCGTCACTAGTTAAGGGTGGTGGGAATGGATCGCAAACCCTCCTAGATGAAATCGTTCCGACAGCTATCGCCACACCACCACAGTCTCCAGACAATCAATCTGGTACACCCGCCGCTCGCGCCAATATACACACCCGGACACGCCGACGTGTTGCTGCGGCACGGGATCCCGAAGTAGAACCAGCACCTGAAAAGTTGCGACGCAGGCCCCCCATTTTCCACACTCAGGATCAGGACGGCGAATCTCCCCTAATCTTTTTTGAAGGCAAAGGTCCTCACGAGGTTGAACAGCGTGCGCAACAGCAGCCGCAAATCCCAACGAAGTCTCTACGGAGTAGCACAGCCGCGGGCGGTCCAGTGCATAGCTCTCAGTCAGCACAATATCGCTCGCTCTCGCTCTTCCAATCATCTTGGCAGGAACAAACGCCGACCTCTCACCTAGGTGCTCCCTACGAAGATGAAGCCCCGCCCGTGATGCATCCGGCTATGCGTAAGATAAGTAAAGGTTCCACCGCAAGAACCCATACACCTGAGTCTTTCCTGGAGGAGTACAAACTGCCCCCTGTCAAGGAATTGAAGAAGTCAAGTCACGGGAAGCGTTTGCCTAAGAAGTCATCTTCACCTCCTACCCCTCCGCCAGTACCGAATCCAGAACCTGCGCTAGAGAATCCACGACATCTACCGCAAACACAATCATATGCCAGTATACCCGTATCATCTTCATCTCGGACATCGCCTGAACGAAATATGTCATCTTCCGAGTCATTGGTCCCACCACCACCACCACCCAAAAAGCCATCATACGATATCCGAGATGAACGATCGCATCATGTAGGGCGCCAGCCCTCTCCCCACGCCCTTAAACAGCCAGACGATATAGAAATAGAAACACGTGGAGACATGCGCAGGGACTGGGCAATTCTCGTAGAGTCTGAAGAACACACTCCATCGCTATCCAGCGGAGTCCTGGAGAACGTCCCAGAGACTTGTCTACACAATGGCTCCCACGAGCCACCCAGCGGCACAACTAGGTCGATTATGGGAGGGCCCATTCAAGCGCCTATTGTGTCCAGTCAGCTACATGATGATTCCTATGACAGTGCTGTTGACCTCACGGAACCCCATACAAATAACATCGCTGGCCCCGTTTTCGCCTACGATCGTCAGCGTCCTCACAGTGCCATTCAACCATCAGAGGCCGATGACATTCCTTTCATGTTGGAGGCTGTGGTTCGACCCCGCCGACGAACAGTACCATCTTCCCCTGAAGAATACTCTCGTGCTCGCGCCCGTCGACGTGGTACGTGGCTGGAGAAGTCTCTCCCAGCGGACATTGCAGAACTCGCGGAAGAGGCAAAACCCAAGTTCTACCCATTGCTACAGCATTTGCAGAACCCGGAATTGTTGGCGGAACTCTTGGTCCACCTCTCGTTCTATGAATGGCTCAGTCTCTGGGGAGGAACAAGTAAAGTTATACGCCAGGCTCTCGACTCTGACCCCGCAGTTTGTGATGTGGCTCTAGAGCGCTATCTGGGTACCGTTGGCTACGCGCGTTGGGTATGGCCCAGCCCTGAACCCATCCGCATCACCCTTGCGGAAATGCACGCGTATATGCGTGGGGTTAGTGTGCCTGTGTATGTATATGCTCAATCTGCTTCCTCTGTACTCTCGTCACCGCCATCAGAGGAGAGCAGGCTGCTAGTTCGTGGCATGAAGAAGCAAACACGCGCCTTCAATCGAGTTGTTATCCGTCTCCGTGCACAGGCTGAGGCGGATGCAGAACAGGGTGCAGTCATCCGGGGGAAACGAAGTATTGGGCAGTTACAATCACAGAGACAGCCTAGTAATGGGCCGCCGCCATCGTGGAGTGCAGGTGCAGCGCAAAGTCAGAATGGCAGACATCGCCCAGTCTCGCGGCAGTCAAGCCGCGCACCATCTCCAACCAACTCGGCGTGGTCTCAAGGAGCTAGTTCGCAAGCGCATCATCCTCTCGGAAGTACAACCACACTAGGTGGCTTTCGATCACCCTTATTTCGCTTGCGGCGTGCACCCCTACTGCGGGTCTTTGTACCGTCCCCAGAGGGTGATTGGTTGTCCGATTCTGGCGTCATTGAATGCGAGACCGAGCTACGGAAAGCCGGCATCCTGCCACTGCTTCGTGTTGGCGACGTTGTCTGGGATACCGCGCTCGGTGACGAAGGCAACGTGGGTCGGCTTGTTTGGGATGGACGGTACCTTATTGTACGTCTTGCGTGTCATATAACCTGATCCCATCTCATGCATGCGCATGAAATTATCATAGGACCTTGACTACACATATTCGCAAATTGGCGATGTCCCGGCGTCGCTGCCTGCGCTTGCCTTCCCGCCATCATATTTCCATCGAATCATTCGGGTAGCTGGAGATCGTAATCCTATTGTCCATATCGACATTCGTTTCTGGGGAGAAGAGATCATCACGAATCTGCAGTTACTCCAGGATCGCGTGCGAACAGAGACGTGAGTCATCTGTACTGTCATTTATAACTTGCCATCACCAACGAGATTACTCCGCAGTCCGCAGGGCGCTTATCACACCGTTGTGCGATGGGTCCACAGATCTTCGTTCATCATCCGCTCCCCTCCTGGTGGTGCACCCATGATCCTACTCCCAAATCTAGAACGGCGTGTGGTAGATCTTGGCTGGCGAGGCACAGTCGTCGTAGAAGCTGAAGGAACGAATGAAGGACTTGCAGACCTTCGGGCACGTTGCCGAGGAGTATTTCAACCCCGCGCTGGTGATGTTGCTCCCCCGCCCGGAGAAAGGGAATGTATGGTATGGCGCGTGCTTCGTGAGCGCAGGTGCGTATGATTTTTGCGAATATGGATTGCCTGCTGAGCGTGTTTCCATGCAGTCGACCGGGTGAAATATGGATACGAGCAGTGAACTTCAAGGAAAGGCTAATTCCATAAGCTTGATTATATCGACCAGTCCGATTTTCTATGGGTGGCTGCTTCTTATGTGTTTGAGAATAACTTATATTTGTTGTGCCAGTGCTTTTCCGTGTTCGGGATTGACAGAGAACCCCGATTACACTTCGTAACGTTCACATGTCCTTGTTTGCTGTCGAAGTCTAGATACTCAGCTAGTACCGTCCAGGATTCTTGCTCTATCTCCGGAGCTTCGATTTAGGGCGCATATAGTATAAACACGATTATTACGATGCGACCTCGTCACTCCGGGGGGCATGACAATCCATCTCTTACTCCTCGTTTGTATTTTACTGCGTCATTATGACCTGATATCCTTTGACCAACCACTCGAAGCGCCTCGGACACCAGATGTAAGCGCCCTCGGTAAAGGTCAACTGCAGGCTCCCGACGAGCCGGCTCCGGACCCGTTCAAGATGGTATATGAGCAACGCCGAGTTGAGGTCGCTCATTTGGGAAACGTGGGAGATGGACCCTTGTAAAGCTATACTCAGAGCTTATCTCCTTTGATGGGCCAAGAATGTGTATATGAATAACCTGTTTCCAGAGGACCCCAGCATCCTTCTCCTCTTCCGCATACACACTCATACAACCATAGCCCTCGCGATGACCAAAGTAGCCCTTGTCACTGGTGCAGCACGCGGCATTGGCCATGCGATCGCCCTTCGTCTTGCCGACGATGGTTTAGATGTTGCAGTTAATGATCTAGCAGACGGGCCTGAATTAGATGAGCTTCGACAGGCGATCGAGGCCAAGGGACGGCGCTCAATCACCGTACCCGCGGACGTGTCTGTGGAGGCAGAAGTTGTGAAGATAATCGACGAAGTCGTACAGAAGCTGGGCAGTCTCAATGTGGTAAATTGTCGCCATCCACCAGGTCAAACCATCGTCGTCGCAATTCGTGCTGATACCTTTTTTTTGAAATAATACTGTAGATGGTTGCCAACGCGGGGATTATCGAATATGCACCACTATTGGAAAGTGAGTTGGGGGAGGGTAGTTGAAGTCGTGCAGACGACAGCCCGCTGAGAGACATGCAGCCTCTGTCGAAGTTTATGATCGCATAATGGGTGTCAACGCTCGTGGCACCATGCTGTGTTACAAGTACGCGGCGAAGCAAATGATCGCGCAAGGTGGCGGCGGTCGGATCATTGGTGCGCCCTCTTGGTTCCTGATAGCTTACGTACTGTATTGACCTGAAGAATGGCAGGTGCATGTTCAGCGGCGGGCAAACAAGGTCATATCTTGTGCTTTTTTTTGCGATATGTGGAAATAAGGTTCAACTTTTGAGAGTAGGTACTGAAGTCGTCGCTGCGTATTCTGCTTCCAAGTTTGCTGTTCGCGGCATCACACAAGCAGCTGGTGCGTCGTGTTCCCAGTTACACCTCAGTCATGGATTGGACGAGCGTTGTTCATAATAGCTCGTGAATTTGGCAAGCACGGCATTACTGTGAATGCCTATGCTCCCGGCGGAGTAGATACTCGCATGGGTCAGTCCGTTTTCTACTTCGCCACGTTTTGCTTTGTGTGAATGTTTGTGACAGTTGAAGGGTTGAATGTCATAAATGCCCGCAAGTATGGTGCCCATGCCAAAAGTGGGGTTGCTATGGTGAGCCTTCTTTCAAATTGTAGCGATTTCCTTCGTCTCAGAGAGAATCATAGCTGGCAGCGAGTACGCCGATTCAACGCATCGGAAGCCCAGAGGAGATAGCTGGTCTCACGTCTTACCTTGCCTCTGACGGTTCTGGCTTTGTTACTGGTAAGTGATAGACGTTTCTTTGTACTCTCACAACTTCACAATGCACTATCTGCGAAGGTCAATGTGTACGTCCAAGTCTTTCTCACTCCCCCATGAATACTTATCTGACGTTACAACAGATTTCTATCAATGGTGGTTACATTTTTGATTGAGAAGTGGAAAAGAAAAGGTGTAGCAGTCTTTGTATCTCTAATGCTCCCGACGACCTATAGATAAATGAAGGATGGAAAACAGCCGAGCCCTTGTACAGTGCTTCAATTCACAGCTGTGCACTCACCTTGGCATGAGACTTCCCTGCACGTCTGTGAGACAACATGTAGGTCAAGCGAACAGGAAGAATGTGAAAACAGGCCACGTCATGAAAGCCTGGCTTTATTGGCATGGAAAAAAATCGTAGCCGTGTAACGAGGTAAAGTAACAAGCTGTATTCAAGGCACCACCATATGCTTCATTCCTACCTTACCTGGGATAGTAGTATCACCTGCCTGGTAACGTAAGAAACCGATGGAGTCAAATACCAATTGACCTACCAGTCAGCTGTAACAGCTGTACATGTACAGCAAAACTTGACTAATGGATGGCAAGATAATAATAACCATGATGATCGAACTTCCTAGACGAAGTCAAGAGCTCTAGTCTCGTATCGATAAGCCTATCGATATTAGAAATGATGGCGGTGCAAGTGGTTAGGCGGACGGTGCTTGAAAGCTTGAACCCCCCGACACCCCTTTTTATGACTGGAACCAAAGCCTTCTCTCTCGTTCAGGTCATAAAAGTCTTCCATGCTCATCAGATCCATTACATGCAGGTATAAAAATATCACCGAGTGTGTACAGTACAGTCCGAGTCAGTATTGACTGGTGGACTGCGAGCCACCGGCGCCGGATGTCCTGGTGTTGACGCAACTCATATGTGATTACCGCTTGAGTTTGCGTCGTATTAATATCACGAGTCTTCTGCGAACCGCCTTGTCTTTGTCATGGCGTCTTTTGCAGCTGTAATTCTGATACTAGTCACTGATTTGGTGAGCGCTGACTGGAGCGGCTTGAAGGTGTGGCGCCCATCCTGATACGATACCGAAGAGAACAACTGTCCTGGTACCTTTATAAGGGTCCATCAAGGACCAGACCAGATAAAGGATTTCAATCTCCTTCCTCCCCAGACCTATTCTTACAACGATAGCACACCACCGAACATGGAATCATCTTCCGAATCAACCCAGTCTCAGTCTCAGTCTCAGTCTCAAGGCGTTGCTGTGGTCACTGGCGCCGCGCGCGGCATAGGTCGCGCCATAGCGCTCCGGCTCGCCGATGACGGGTTCGATCTCGCGGTGAA
Organism: Lactifluus hygrophoroides; assembly: GCA_003314055.1. NCBI lineage: Eukaryota > Fungi > Basidiomycota > Agaricomycetes > Russulales > Russulaceae > Lactifluus > Lactifluus hygrophoroides. Next base: position 16,633 of record QLPC01001205.1, on the reverse strand, counting down.
TGATCTGCCAACTATGCCCAACCTGGATACCTTGGCCAAAGAGATCGAAGAAAAGGGACGTAGCTGCATCACCGTGCCGGGAGACGTCTCGGACGAGAAGTTTGTTATGGGCATGATTCAGCGTACCGTGCGTGAGCTGGGTAGCCTAGATGTGGTACGTTGAGTTGGGAATCGTTTCCTCCGCGCGCGGTGGTGGTGACTATCGTTACCGCTGCTAACGCCCTCCCTTCCCCGTATTGCTTGTCGTGCTACTGCAGATGGTTGCCAACGCCGCCATAGTGATTATAGAGTCGTTCCTGTCGAGTAAGTTCCGATAACTCTATGGTGAGCGTATGTGTATTTTATCCGGCAATTGCCGTTGCAGCATCAGCTACGTCATTTGACAAGCAGATGGCGGTGAATGTGCGGGGCGTTATGCTCTGCTACAAGTACGCGGCTAGACAGATGATGTCTCAAGGGCGAGGAGGGCGCATTATCGGTATGCCCTGACGCTCTATCTATGCGGCCCGTACCTTTAACCCGCTCCAATACGGATGCCCCATGCTGTGCATAGGCGCATCTTCCATGCCCGGAAAGCAATGTACTTACCATCCTCCAACTCTCTCCTTTTGATAACGGTTGATAAAATGTACGGTTACGTTCAGCCAACGAAATGTTATTCGCGTTTACAACGACCAAGTTCGCCATCCGAGGCATGACGCAATGTGCAGGTGCGTGTTTACACTTTCTCTCTCCCCCAGTGCGGGTACGGTTATTGAAATTCTGGACGACAGCGGCGGCAGTTGGGAAACACAAAATCACCGTAAACGCGTACGCTCCTGGAGGAGTGGAGTCACGTTTTCGTTAGTCATCTTTTGTGTTTTCGTGTTCCTTGTGTCTTACAACCCTGGTGGGTGGACAGTCGACGCATGTGATGACTTCTTGGAGCCTCTCGCCGGTCCACGTGCTGCGCGCCACGGGGTTAGTATTACTACCGCTAGGCATATCCCGGTTTTGTCACCACTGAATTTCTCTCATTATCACGCACAGGTTCGCACGTCGACGTCGTTAAATCGCCTCGGGCAGCCCGATGAAGTTGCCCAGCTGGTTTCCTACCTGGCCTCCAAGGAAGCAGGCTTCATCACAGGTAAGTCAAGCAGCCTTCCTGGCGAGAACCCCCTGCGGGTAGTTGCTGATATCACGAACATTTAAAAGGACAAACAGTGCGCACTCTGATATACGGTTCTCTGCTGCACGTACTGACATTTCCCACAGATTTCAATCAACGGAGGTGCTCAATTTGACTAGTTTGCTGACCCAGTGAAGAAAAGAATCTTGTATACGTCGTAGCGTGTATCTCTTGATGTACCCGAGTTATATGAAAACGTGTTGATCCATATGACCTCCGGACTTGCGTACTTGCTCTCGTGTTGGCCTATAATTCCTTTTGACAGGAGAGGCACACGACAGAGCACCTCGTGCATCTCCTTGTGGTCGCTACACCATGCGGGGCTGTCTGCTCACCATGTACTCACACCTGTCACGTACGAAACGTCGACGTATTACTGTATGCATGTGCGGAGCATTTACGAATGGTTGGTGGTTATTATTTGGCCTTTCGAATTACACCCTGGTTTGTGCTTTCCCTAGAATACTTGCACACGGACGAAATAAAATAATGCGCGGCCGACGCGCACAATAAGGAGGCGAGTACGTACAAAACTACGTGTCCGTCGCCCCTTCCGTGCGCTGCCACTCCGCTTGAGTCCTCACTTTGATCCTCTAATCTGCTGTGAGATGAAGCTTGATTTGAGCGATTGCAGCGGCGGGGTTGAGGCCCTTCGGGCATGTACGAGCACCTAAACGGGGTTATTTATGTGCGTCAACATGGCAATAAGGACACGAGAGGGATTGAGAGACACGGACAGTTGAAGATGGTGTGGCAACGATATAAGCTCATCTCGTTCTGAAGCTTTTGCTTGCGATGTGCCTCGTAAGTATCGCGCGAGTCAGCGATCCAGCGGTAAGCCTGCATGAGAGTAGCCGGGCCAAGATACTCGTCTTGGTTCCACCAGTAGGAGGGACAAGAGGTGGAGCAGCAAGCACAGAGGATGCACTCATAGAGACCGTCAAGTTTCTTTCGATCTTCTGGGGATTGAAGGAACTCGCCGTGGGCGGGTGGATTGTCATTCTGGAGGTAGGGCTCGATGGACTTGTATTGCTTGTAGAATAGAGTGAGGTCGGGAACGAGGTCTTTCACAACATACACTGAAGAACGCGTCTGTGGGACATTACGATGCGAAAAGAGAAGGAAGCGCACTGTGAGGGAGAGGATAGATCTTTGTGTCGTTGTTTTCATTTCGGTCGATACGACAGAGACAGGCAAGCGTGTTCTGGCCGTTGATGTTCATCGCACAAGAGCCGCAGATACCCTCCCTGCATGAGCGACGGAAAGTGAGTGTCGGATCTACTTCATTCTTGATTTTAATGAGCGCGTCAAGAATCTGCAGGATAGGGAGAGAAGGTTTAAGACATGCAAAAGTCTAACATGATGTGACACGGGAGGGTACGAACCATTGGACCACATTCGTTGAGATTGATGGTGTAAGATTGAAGCTCAGGTTTCTTCTGAGGTTCATCCGGATTCTGAAAGGAGAGACATGAGTGAAGGGCAAGGCAAGTCAAGAGAGGGAGTAAAGGTACCCAGCGATAGATCTTGAACTCCTTATTAAGGGGTTTGTTCTCTGTTGGAGTTGCTTGTCGAGTAACCACGGAAGATGAAAATGAGCGCAGTGTCAGTGTTTGAGATGGCAGGAGCCTTGAAGAGGACCTGGCGATAGAGGATAGCATGGTTTGGATGACAACAAGGAGGTTGAGATGAGCCGGGGCGCAACCGCTAAGCTAAGCGCCGATAGCGCGAACCAATCACATGGGCTGCTTTTGCCTTCACCAGTTCACATGCACATCGCATCACATAGTAACACGACCGTCACACAGAGACAAAAGTCAAATAGTTCGAACACGCTTGGAGGGACGTTCGTCGGCATCTTCGCCCTGCTGAGCACTGGAAACACTTTCCGAACATCCATCAGGTTTAAATTCTTCAATGCCCCCCGATTTCCTGTGGCTTCATTTTGCGCAACATCGTCCGCCTCCAATACAGTTGACTATCTCATACTGCATAAGGTCGAACTGCATAAATGTCACAGAATGTCACAAAATGTAACGGATGTAACGTATATCTGACCAATCATAGTGCGTAAATCTCATACTGCATCAACTTTTTCATTATGCAGTGTGAGATAGTCAACTGTAACTGGTCCACCATCTCATAGGTCGCGCCGCAACAGCACCCACGTACTTAGCAAGGGGCGCGAGCCCGGCCATCCTTGTCGACGCTGCGGTGGACTTGGCCAAGCGGGGACAAGAATGTGTTGATGGAATGATAATCAGGTGCGCTCATTCCCTTTCCTACTACTCTGCTGGTGCTAAACTGCGTGCTTTGGCACAAGCGCGCGTTTGGCGCAATCCGTAGACGAATTCCACAACGCCCTAATGGGCAACCTCCGCCGTTTGGAACATGCAAAAGCACGCTTGATTCTACTCACAGTGGAGTTGGCTGTGCTTGGATTCCCGAATGAAGAAGCTTGTGCGTCTTCCACCTTTTCTCCCAGACTTTTATTGAGTATAGTACTTTTATGGCGTTCGACTTTGGCTGGGGATTTGACTGGGGATTTAGTTCAAATACCAGTATAGAGGGTTTGGCGCGTATATTGATTGATCAATGCTTTCAATCTAAGTCTGGAGTAACTTAGCGCGGTATAGCTATGATATCGGTAAGCTGCACCAAGCTGGCTCATCTTTTCATTGATCCTTTCATGGTTCATATACTATACACAGAAGCTTTGAACGCCACGCACGTGGTCGTGCAGAGCTTGTACGAAGCAGATGTCGTATTTGTGGACTCCAGTACTCGACACCAATTCACCACACACTCTGACATTATTCAACTCCTCTTACCCACCTCACCCACCTCACCTCACCTCAACCTCACCTCGAATGCGTGCGGCAAGTCCTGCTGCATGATCATCTATGGGAGGAGTCGGGCGAGTGAACTAACGATTCGCGCTACTGCTGAGGTACGCGTCGTTCCATTATTCTCTCGACTGACTCGATGGTCATTTATCTCTGATATATTTTTTTCTTTTTTATTCCTCTCTCCTCCCACCTACAGGATAGTGATCGGATGGACGCTTCTGCAGACTCGGCTGATGGTTCTGACGGTTCCGATGTGACACAGGCCGACGTATCTGGCGTCGGCTCGCCCCACGTACACCGCACAACAGCCTCCCTCACTTGGCCGCCGTCTCGATCCTTGCCCCCATTCCTTTTCTCCCACACACAGCCGAAGCTCGTCTATCTCATTGGGCGAACTGCTGCTTGAAGTAACAGATGACAAACGTGCATCTTCATCGTCTGTTCAACCTGGCCTTGCATATGCTTCCTATTATCGTCCTGTGTCTTCCATGCGACCTTCACGTTCGCCCGACTATTGTGGGCCCCACACCATTCATCGTGACACGATGTCGCAGTCCAGTGCAGTCAGCCCCGCTATCACGTCCTTTGCCCAGCCCCAGCCGCCACAGCATCCAAAGCCTCAAGGCCAGTATCAGACCTACGGACCCACATTTTCGCTCCTCCTGTATTGGGCCCACCGGGGCAAAAACTCAAGGCTAGTTGTAAGGAATGTTCATTCTTTGTGGATTGCCTGCAATTCTGAGTCAGCCTTGCTCGTAGCGTGGCATTGACTCTGGTAGTCGAATGATCCAACAGAGATCTCACTCTCGGGGGACAGCCTTGTGTCCATCTTCCGACCCACAGGCACGGAGGAGAGCCTCACGTCTGCATCTCTCGTTGCAGCGTACAGTTCTATTTCAACGCCCTCTGGATAAACGCCTCTTTTCTCGGTGCGGGTAGCCCTATCTACTTCGACTTGTGGTCCAATCGACATTCGGAAATGCGTCTCGCAGGATATCATGATGGTTTCGCTCCGTTTCTTCGGCGTCCCCGCGTCCCCAGCCTGCAGATAAACAGCAATGCAGCCGAAAAAGCTTCGCATGAGACATCCAACGAAGAGCCGTCGAAGGTTCAGGGTGGCATACCCCGCCGGAAATACTTGTGGTGGTCGATGCTCTTGGGTTGACACGACCATGCCATCTCCCATTCGCTATGCGAAACGGACTTAGTGGAGACGAGTCGCGCACCCACGCTTCTGGGTGCTCACCGACCACTCGCGACAACAGATCGTGCTCATCAACCGGGTACTATGACGCTCAACGAAATCACTGTCGACCCTACGTATGAACCGGCGGTGTTCGAGCCTGCGTGCGAGGACGATGACGAAGAAGATCACCGTGTCTCCGAGAATGAACGCGATCGCGGTCGCGAGGACGAGTTGGCAAGCCATGTCAATGCTGACGCGGAGATGGCAGGGAGTTCCAGCATACACGGATGAGGACCGCCGGGAAACGAGCAGACACTCTTTGTACCGTAACATCCTTGTTGGAGATATGTATTAAGTTTCTTTTATCTACAAAAATGCTATCGACCTGTACTCTAACTTGTGGGGTATGGGTATTCGAGTCTACCAGACCCGCAATAAACCTGCGAGAATCAACGCTGGCCATATGAACGGGTACAAGCTTGGCCGAACTTTAAGTGTGGGTATGGGCCGGGATACTCGCAAGGATAGCCCCGCGTTACTCTTGTCAAATGTTAGTTACCGTACTGGATGAGTGTGCTGTACTCTGTAAATGCCTGCTGAGCATCCATTGTAGCAAAGTCTATTTCTCCTGATCCATGATACATAGTAGCGGGGTTGAAGTAGACCATGCTACATCTACCTTCTTCATCCCCATCTTGCATCGGTTTGGAATTTATTGGGGTTGGGCATTCCTCCCCAATAGTGTTGACAAACTTAATACCTGTCATGAAAAATGAGCTCACTTCTTACTTTGGATTAAACAATGCACTGCACCATCTATATCAATGTTAAAATGGTAGAAGAGGAAAGATGGGTAAAGGAGAAGGGTCCAGGGTGGGAGCTCAATCACAACACCTGCCTCCCATATTACAAGCCATGATCGCTTTGTGTGGTTGAAGTTTTCTTTGAGAAATATAGAGTTAGACTCAGAGCTGTCCAGGACAAGACCCACACAACTTACTTCCAGGCTCTTCAAATACCATGATTGCACAGATCCCAACAGCACTTTTTTGATCTGCATGTGCCAGCTGTTTGCAATGATTGCACTTCTCATGCTGACCAGGAAAGCCATTAATGCAGAGATTCCAAAAGGTGCCAAAAAGGGGCTCAATGCCATGCTCCTTGTGCTGCTCCGCAGACTTATAAAAGTGCTCCACAGCTCTAGGAAAGATTTGTCGAACTGTTGCCTTCACCCACTGGCTGCTTTGAACTTGTATCAGCAGTAACTATGCAATCTCAGAAACTCACTTTATTTTCTGAATGGTGGGGTTCTTCAGAAACTCTTGCACTTGTACTTTGTTTTGGCTATGCCAAAGTGTGGTGCTTGCAGCAGCCTTTGATGTAAGTAGTCAGGGAGAAAGAGCTTAAGGAGGTGGGACTAATACAGTACATGCCTTTTGATACCGCCAGCAGTGACCAATGGTGAGGGAAAGGTGGGACCCATGACTTCCACCATTGCATGCCTTATGAGCCCTTGTACCATGTAGTTTATTCCCACATAGCCTTTCAACTGCATCCCATAGAGATTGTTTGAGGGGCAGAAGCCATAAGGACCTTGGCGTGCGAAAGATAAACACCCTGTCATGTACATCAACGAGAAAAGCAGGCCTGCCATTTGGCCATCTTTTGAGCATCAGTTAGTTATCAGTTTAGCTGGAGGGTGCGGCACTTACTCTGGTGTTGTATTGAAGTAGATGGGTTGGAATGAGCAAAGCAGTGCTCGGATCTCACCCATCTTATAGCGTTCTATGATATCCTTTCGAGCAAGTCGTGGAGGCACTGGTCCATTCCAGCCAGCAGCTGTTGTAGAAGCGTCCAGCTGAATAGAAAAGGAGGAGGATTGAACCACCTCCCCCTGGGCTGCAGCACGCCTACGAAGGCGGGCATCATGCTTCTCAGAACAGCCAACACGTCGCTGCTGTATCTCCACACCTCCACGAGCTCGCCTCTTTCGCTTTCTCTTTTGCACCGTGCCAGTGGCTGCTGAAGCACTAGCACTGCTGAGCGCTTCCACCTGGGGAGCTGCCGGAGTATCTATCTTCTGGGTATTTTCGTCTGGCTTCACTGTCGTGCCACGGTGCTCACATGGAGAGCTGATGCTGAGAAGTAATAAATTTAAGTCAGGAAATGATGATTAAGTGTTGGGATACCTCGGAGTCCATGTATCCAGGCCCTTAACGCCAAGCTGCCTTGCCTTCTTTCGATTCCGCTCATCTTCAGATTCGGTTAGTTCACCCAAATCACTCAGGTCATTGCTGAGCTCTCCCTGATGGGGTACACAGGAGCTGGTGAGAGCATCGACTTGAAAGTCTGCCTCCACTTTTCCGGCATCACCATGAGGTCCGTGGCCAAAGCTGTGCTCAAGGAGCTGCGTTGGGATGGCTCCCTTAAGATAGCACGATAGTTGCTCATCCAAGTTACATGGGGTGCAAAGCACTGTAGTAGCCTAGACCATGATGGGGTGAGTCATGCTTCGTCCATTGCTGAGTGGTTGGCCAATCACTTACGGAAGGTGCAACTATACGAACGGCTTCGGCCAATCTGGGAGAGTCTGAGTTAAAGGGATTTGGTGGTCCAAGGAGTGGAGCTCTGTCTTCCACGGTGACAGCCACATTCTGCAGAGACATCTCAGTGGCACTTGCAGCAGAGATGGGGGAGTTTGGCATGATGAGGTTCGTATCCGGTACCCGGGCCGCTAGCGGCCTCTCTGCCGTAGTTGATGACGTTGATGGCGCGACACCGCCCACGTTATTCGGCCGTTTGTTGACCACGGTGCGGCATTATAGTAACGCGTACTTGAAGTGACATTGGATTCTTGGGTCCGTTTTGAACCGAGAAAATATTGTTGGTGGGTGTGAATTCAGTGGCAACATCTGACCGACCAGCCACAAGTCCTCACGGACTGAAAAGACCATGTCGGACTCAGTCACCACCGTGTACAACGCACTGCAGAAAGCACAGCGTACCTCCATCCACGCAAGTGCACCAGTGAGCCCAAAAATTGGAAGAGTAAGCCCGAATTTGAGATGATTGATCGGATCACAACTTATAACATGGAAGATACTCATGCATCGTCCATGCATCGTCGACGTCCCTTATTACCGATGGGACATATAAAATCTATGCTATGACTAACAGACCCGAATTTCCAAGTTCCCCTGCTGCTATCTGCCATCGTCCTCACAACCCTATGGCATCAGAAAAGGGTGTTGCTCTCGTGACTGGCGCCAGCAGGGGTATTGGACGTGCCATCGCTGTCCGTCTCGCGTCTGATGGATTCGACGTAGCGCTTAACGATATCCCTGCGTGCGAGGCATTGCTAGGAAAAGTCGCAGAAGAAGTCTTAACCCATGGCCGCCGCGTGCATTGCGTCGTGGCTGATGTGAGCAGCGAACAACAGGTCGAGACAATGGTCTCGGATGTGGTCCGCACGCTCGGCCGACTCGACGTGGTACGAACATAAGTTCCTATCATCACGACGAAACAAGGGTTTTATTGACGGGTGCTACCCGCACGCCCAGATGGTTGCGAATGCCGGTATCGCTATAATGAAAAGTATCATTGACAGTGCGTGTGGCCGTCCTCGAACAGCCTCCCGTTGGCCGACCTTTTTGACCTGATCAGCTACTGCGGATGACTTCGATCACGTCCTCGGCGTAAACCTCCGTGGGGCTTTCTTGTGCTACAAGTACGCAGGCAAGCAAATGATCGCACAAGGTCGCGGCGGGCGCATAATTGGTAAACCCACCGCCTTCTCGTTTCCTATATCGTCTCACTCACCGTAATCCATCATTACAGGCGGGTGTTCTAATGCAGCGAAGCAAGGTCAGGCATCTCTATGCGCATATTCTGCCAGCAAATTTGGCATCCGAGCGTTGACCCAATGCGCTGGTGTGTATAATCCCCCTCGGTTCTGGTGCTCTTCGCTTGCTGAAGGGCCCTTCATTCCACTCAGCTTTGGAATTCGGCTCACATGGCATTACTGTCAACGCCTACGCGCCTGGACCTGTGAAGACTCCAATGTGTATGATTTGTCGTTCCTCCCCTTGCGAAGACTTTTTTTAAATACCTTCCAGGGGATAATATCGAGGCCGGTCTTGGTACCCCTCCAGGAGTACTTGAGGAACAGGTAGGCGCCTTTCGGATTCTTCTCGCGTTGGAGCTGTTACAATAAAAACACCCGGGTGCAGCTTTCAAAGGCCGCAGCATTGGGATACGTCGGAGTCCCAGCTGACATCGCGCCACTCGTTTCCTTCCTCGCCTCCAAAGAGTCCCATCTTATGACCGGGCAAACAGTGAGCATCTCGGCTCCCCCATCGATCCTCATCGATCGGCTGACAGAACGACGTCCAGATTTGTATAGATGGAGGTCGGATCTTTGATTAAATTGCAATTACTGTACTCTTTTAATGGCAAAACTTGAATTGTGCTGGACATTCGGAGGTGTCCCTGTTGATTTATCAGGAAAAGGTCAGTTCTGGTCCATTATCCATACCAGTGAGCGCTTCCATCGGCCGAAAATAAGTTACTACGACATCAATGAATGCAACAATGGAATAATAACTTGCGGTCTTGTTGAGTGTGGTCCTGTTCGGCAACAGCTCTTGATCAAGCCCACAAGCGTGCCAGTGGCCGAATTTGCGCTCCATTTTGTACCTTGATGACATGGAATTCCCGAGATATCCTCGGAATGTTAGTTGTTAAAAAGGACGACCATCATTTGACCGAGGAAAGGTGCAATGTGCCAGTGTAGCCTAGTGCAACGACGTGTTCTTTCTAGCCTTGGTGCATTCATCTTGGTAGGGTCTCAGGCCTCAGGATTCGGAGAATGACCGTAGACATAAATGGGACCATCCAAGATGCAGCCAACATAATTGTACATTCTGATACAGATACAGCACTGTCCATAGTGTCCGCATACAGCATATAAGATAGTTACATACTTTACCGTGACGTATCCGCCACAATAAACCCATCATCCACGTTACATGGAATATCTTGTCTTTCCGACTCAACGTCGGGTTTCCGCAAAGTATGCGTAGATGCGAAATGCTATTGCGGCGAGAAGCATGAACTCAGCCATAGTACGCACAACCTTAACGAAGGCCTCACGGCGCGCGCCCTTTGCGCCCGCCGCATCGATAGCCGCGATATCTTCAGGGGTAAGCTCTGCATATACCCGAGTGAACAGACCACAGATCGGACAAAGCAAATCCGCTTACTTAGGTCCGCCGCCGCGAGGTAGCCTTCCAGGCGGGACTTCTTAGAACTCGTCCTAGAAAGACAATGAACGATGCATTGGGGCGCGTGGAAACATAAGGCTTCTCATACGTGACAGCGACAGCGCCTTTGGCCTTGACCCAAGCGAGCAAGACCTGATCTGCTGTAGCATTGAGTCGTTGCGCAATCTCGTTGACTGGCCTGTCCACGGGGCCGCCAGGCTGGCGCGTGATTGGGCTAGATTTCAAACGTTTAGTAGCATGAGCGATGCAGAAAGGCAGTGTTGGACATACGTCAGGGCGGAGTAGGCCTCGGTAACGATGCCCCGAGCAGCAGAGTATGCAAGAAGTGGTGCTTGCTCCGCATACACATAGGGATGCAGGAGAATCTGAGGGCCGCAGCGGAGTCAGTCCATCGAGGAATAACGAAACACGCTTCGTGAATTTGAACCTGGTTCGCTGCGGGTCTTATTTTGGCCGATGCCAACAGGATGGCGAGGTCGTTAATCCCAAAGTTGCTGACGCCGATGCTCCTAAAGTCACGTTGATCNNNNGTTTAGTGGATTTCTCCGCGCGGACAAGCGACGCAACGGGCTAGTAACACCAGCTTACTTGGCAAGACCCGTGCTCTTGATGAATTCCATCTTTGCCCAAGCCGTTGGAATGTCTGGTAGCGCGAGACGTGGATGGTGAATAAGGTACAGATCAATATAATCAACGCCAAGCTGTCACGAGCGGCACGTAAGCCATAAACAAGTCTACCATGGTGGTAGTGGTGGTTTGGTCCGCGGGGAGGAAAGGGGTGTAAAGAGGCGCGCACATTCTTAAGGCTGGTTATGATGGAGGTTTCAATATCGAGTCCATCAAGGCCAGAATATTTGGTAGTGATGAATATATCCTCCCGCGCAAGCCCGCTCTCCCTCACAGCCTTTCCAGCCTCCGCCTCATTACGGTACGCCTGAGCGGTATCTGCGCGTGCCGTGTCAGTGCGCCAAGACGCGGACTAGTAGTCGAGAGAGCAATATGAATCGTGCCAATGTGACTGAATCCGACAGAAATGGCCTGTTCGACTTGGTCTATGGGACCTTGACCGTTGCCGAGCAGCCAAGTCCCGAATGCAATGGTCGGCATGACATTCCCTATTTTGTAAAGACACGCGAAATGAGCGGAAGTAACTTGGCCCCACAGATGCATGTGCGACCAGTTGAAAAACGTACCATCATTTAGCGTTATGAGATCCCAGGGCATGGTGGTGGTGTAATGATGCAACTCGGAAGGCGACCCGGCGGTTTCCACGTTTCGAAAGCTAGTTCTGCACCCGACTCGGAGCACACGTGCCCGTTCTTGCCCCCACGACCGCACTGTAAGCGTTGCGTCTATTTGAATCGACTGCGATACGCACGATATAGTTCCCTTTACTTTCTTAACTTAATGCAATTCTCAATCAGGTGGTAAGACAGAACTTCCAACTTATTCCCTTCCAGGGACTATAGAATGCCAAGTGGTCAGGTCATGTGCTCGAACATAGAACGAAAGTCACGTGAAAACGCCTGTAAACCAATGTCATTTACGGCTTTTGGTATAATCAATATAGCTACGATACGAAAACCAAAAAACCAAAAAAAGAGGTATGAGACAGGATACCTATCGGCGAGAAAAAGGAGGTACAGTGAGAAATGGGCTATATAAATGTGCCACTTTAAGGTTCAGTGGTTCACGCATTTACAAGTCAATCAGCTCCTCATCAAGTATCCCATTTGCCTCAGACGGTATTCCTCGTTGTTTTGCATAGTCGTATCCAACGAAGCTCATGACGCTGACTGTGGTCAGCTTTCAGGTCCAAGTAATATAACAGCATACGTACTAGATGGTCCCATCCGCGCAACCGACGACTACCTCCTCGTGACTGAGCTGCATCGACATCGGATTCTTCTCCGGTGTGGCTAGTCCTGAAAATTTCGCAGGTAGCGATCCGTAAAGACCTGTCATGTCATAGGCACCAGCGGGGTCGTCTGCGATTACACTCCAAGCACCTGAGATTGTCGCAATATTGGTATCAAGATCAACAAATGGCGAGTGGCTCCTGCGCGATAGCAAGTTCTCGTCATCACTGTCGAGCACAATTTCAGAGGTAGGTGCAACTTTCTCTCTGTGAGTTGACATGAAGATCTAACACGATTGCGTCAGCCGAGAAACCAGGGAGCCACCAGGCTCAAATTCGTACTCTACGGTCTGCTCCTGCACGCGAGCTGAACCTAGTCGCAGTGACAACGCGGCGTTTTCTTGGATCCACTGCGCCAACAGCAACATCGGGAGTCTCAATAACTGCAATGAGCCGTGGTGGCGCTGTGAGTATTGCAGCACGTCCGGAACGTGCGACGTAGCCTGGCGAGCCAAAAGCGCGAGCAGGGCTAATCGGTGTTCCGGGAGTACGTGGGGTAACAAGAGAGGTACGTCGCGAAGGTGTCGTAAACGAGCCTGAGCGAGTAAGCGACGGGCGTGTCCGACTGCGTCCTATGGATTCTGAAAGACCGGGCGAATTCTGCACACCCGGATCACTAGAGTCTGGCTGGGTGCTTCCTGTCTTCCTCGTCTCCTTAGCTTCGGTCCATCGCAAGTGCAGGATAATGGATTTTGTAGCACACTAAGAAGGGTATAGTCAACGCATGAGAGGATAGATTAGCTGACCAAGTATACCGTCATTTGGGTGCCATGTGCGGCAAACCACTGCAACATATTGTCTGGGGCCTTCCCAACATTGAAAAGTTTGGAGTTCAGTATAGGGTCACCGCCTGCCAGCTCTGAGAGTTTAAATTGGGAGATCATCTCTCGACGGCCTATGACGAGCAATTATCCATCTGGCGGACGCGCAGGGGACAAAAAACTTACGAATCGAGAAAACGCGGACAATGCCATCAATGGTCACGCTAACGACGCGCTCATCTTCCTCGGAAGAACCGCCACTGATGAGCTGCACACCAATGTTCACAGTGGTCTGCTGGCCGAAACGTACGACCTTCGTCCCGGCACGCCAATCCCAGCACACCAGTGCTTTATCTGCTCCAGCGGAGACGAGATTTTTTGAGGACAATGCCACTAGATTTTAATGGAATGTGGGAACATGCGATAAAGCTGAACTAAAAGGCGCTCACCAGCCCGAATGCCATTAAGGTGTCCCGCCAGTTGCTGCAAGGGATTAAATGTTACTGAAGAGAAGAGGTGGACCCGGCTGTAGTAAAATGAGGTTCCACCAACAAGAGATCGTCGGTGAAACATACCCAACGTCGTGGAAGCCAACCACAAACACCTCTACAGAGCTTCATTGAGTCTCCTTGCATTTTAAGTTGATAGATGACTGACCTTCTTCTAACAAGAAATCGACACAGCTGACAGGCTTTTTGACCTGCAAACATTTCTTCATCTCACCCGTTTCGATATCCCAAAAGCGGATGGTTTCATCGTACGATCCACTGATTAGCCGTTTGCCTGGTCGTCAAGCGAGACGTTACGGTGTGCGTCACTGCTGCAGGGTCTACAAACGCACCACGTAAAAGGAGTGTTGTGCAGAAGTTAGTGTGGCCGTTGAGGAACCGAATACTCTGGGGTAATGCATCGCAGAAGTTGGACTCGCGATGGTGTAAGGAGCGATAAAGGGGTTCCCTGGTTGAAGGATAATCAACTCAGATAGTGTTTTGAAAATTTACAGAGCGTACCATCCCGCAAGGGAAGAAGGAGCCTTGAGAGGTATTGGATCCGTCGCGGTCAACCTTATACAATGGTACTTCCAAAGAGCGGGTAAGTGCACTATCTCTTGGAACTTCTTGGATACCTAAGATGGACTCTTCGCGTCTATTGCACACGCAAAGTAGTATAACTACGCACAGATTCAAGAACAAGTAGTTCTTGCACGCTCAGGTGTTTTAAGACTTTGAAGGCGAGGTCCGGAGAAAGGTTGCCCATGATGTCGAAAGTAGCCTTTGCATATTTCTCTAATAAAAGGATCTGGAGGCGAATATCGCCGGGATAGCACGCTGGCTCATAGTCAGGACCATCGAGAAACAGAAGACAGGCAGCTTACAGTCTAGTATGGTGGCAATCCTAAGTCTACGATCAGGCAGTCAATACTCGCAGATTGTGTTAAGACTTACAGTCTCATGCGCTCGTCTCTACTAAACCCACGGATAGCCTTTCTGACCTCGGCCTCGTTGAATTCGCCATTCGCATGCCTTTTCAGAGCTTTCATCAAGTCAGGGCCTTCATCATCATACTCATCCCCCCCTCCACGATATCCGCTCCAATAATCAGCTCGTTTACGACCGCCGCACACACAGAGGTCATCACCATCGGTCACCAGGGATGCAGTCCCGCTCTCCTCCCGCTGCCGCTCGCGCTCACGCAAGACACGTACCTCGGCCTGTAATGCGTGGAGTTGAGCTGCTGTAGCTGCCTGTGTCCGTTCGAGGAGACGCTTGTAGTGAAGAAGCTTCTTTGTGTGGACCGACAAAAGCGTGTTAAGACCGCTCTGAAACTGAGGAACGGGTTTTCATTGATACTGGTCGGCCCCAAACACCAAATATGCTTACCTCCTCATCCACGTTCTCATCATCGGCCGCTGTCAGCATGTCAATCGTCATATCGTCACCATCCCATATCGACATAGAGCCCGCGAGGTCTTCCTCGCCGTTAATTTGATGAAAATCAAGCAGCGAGGGGGGCGTAGACATGGAGATTGTGGATCGAGCGGATCCGTTTTGTTGCTTCTGGGACTTGCTGTTGGCTCGAGATGGCGTACCAGATTTCCTCGACGGTGAATCCGTGTGAATGACTCGGGGTGACGACCGTCGCGATGTTGCTTTGACACTACTGGATTGTGCATTGGGCCTTGTGAGGTTGATTGACGGAGATGAAATGGAGACACTCGTTTCAGGAGACTCAATTATGTGAGGTTGCTGACCAGGTGTACCCAAGGAGACGACGCGGGGGCGCGGGGTAGACGGTACTGCACTTCGGAGTGGCGAATCTGTAGCTCCAAAATGGTTGCTTGAGCGCGCAGTACGAGCAGAACCAGCTACAGACGGTGAAGTTTTGGGTATAGTGGTGTCACGCTGAGATGGAGGTGCGTTGCGAGAATGAGGGGTTGATAATACGGGCGAATTGATAAGAGAGGTGGAATACGAGTGACCATTAGGTCCAGGTGCCGGGGCGGACTGACGTCGAATGGAAGTTAGTGCCGGAATAGACGTGGACAGATGCTTTGCCCGGAAACTAGTGGGCGGAGCAGTCGTAGTGGGTGTCTCATTCCCGCCGATGGTTTGGGGCGTCACTGTAGTCGCGTTGCTTTCGATGCTTATAAGTGATGCATTTGAGATGGTTCTTGTCTTCAAAATGCTTGCACCTCCGGTTGCAGAAGAACGACGAGATACACGAGAGGGAGTCTCGGACTGTGTGGAAGACTGTTTCAAAGACATCGTGGGCAACAGCTGACCACCAGACAACGAAATAACCGCCTAACGAGGCACGCGCACTGAAGCTGAGGAAGAGGTTCGCTGACCAAATCAGTGGTGCGGGAATATGTCAGCTGGTTTTTACTTATAGCGTGGATCCGCGATCACGTAGACTAAGAGACAGAAAGAGAAGGAACGTTGTGGTGATACCCAACAGGTTGGGAAGAGGGTCTTATAGTAAAAAGAGTGTGAAATGCACGTTGGTGAGGCGTCGTAACAGCGCGTCCAACCTCGAAAGGTCTCCATTACCGTTGCCGCGCTCACGTGCCCATACATTTCGGCTATATAAAAGCGCAACTACGTATATATATAAGTACACAGCTGATGCAACAAAGCAATACCAAACAAGTAGAGCAAAGCAGAGCATATTATTCTGGAAGGTCCCACGAGAACACCTGTCCCTCACTATCTCCGTGATATAATCGTTCCCTGGAAAAGCTCGTGTGAACCTGAGCACGGTCAAGTGCGTCATTTTACGTACCCAACGAATTTCAAGGCGGTGATAGCACTCGACTTCTCTGCCTTTAAGACTTTCAGCGTGACAAACTCCCACCGAGCTGCTTCCCCTTTTGGGGTGTTGTCTGCGTTCCATGTCCTGAGCGTTATCCTCCCATCTGGGGACCCAGTTGCCAGAATTCCCAGAGGTGAGTAATCCCGTTCGTGGAAAG
>QLPC01001203.1:13013-24676 GCA_003314055.1 Lactifluus hygrophoroides | reverse complement strand
TCTGGTTCTTTGCCGCTGCGTACGTGAACATGCTTTATAGGGTGATTCACACGACGGGATCAATACATAACTTATGTGGTGTCATTTGCGTATTTGCACCCCAACTCCTCCGGTTCCTGAGTTGCGGGGTTCTAGCGCTGAATCCATAGTGGGAATTTTCCCGCACACAGTACCCGCATTCGCATATCAGGCGAACACGTGAGGTCCCTCGAATTGATCGATCTGTGTCTGCCCCCTTCGAGTTCACCTCATCTCATCCTGTACCCTCCACCTGCATGACGACTCAGTAAAGTCGATCAGATGATGGCACGTCAGAGAATTTGGAACATTCTGTCATATTATGATCACATCTAGGCACTCTTCCAATCCAAAAAGTGAGTGCCCTATTCGGCAATTTGGGTGCCCACTCGAATTTTTTGTTACAGTTGGTTAAGGTAACCGGAGAATGAAAGGCGTGCGCCAACTCGTAAGAGCGCGCAGCCCAAGGCATGGTCGTCCAGTACGCGTATGTTTGCGTTGTTGATCAAGTGAGTCAAGACGCGACCTGGCTTCAGACACTGCGCGTCGCGGGAGCTGATCCCCTCCTAAGCAATCGGGGGTGGAGATGATCACTGGCAACGATAGCTAGCTCTCGGTAACCGACGAGGGAGATATCCTAGATTCCTAATCCTCCACGATGGCAAGCTGAAACGAGTGACAGTGCTTGTTTCAAGACTCGCCTAGCTATATTCATGCAGACACAATGGAGCAGACTGGGCGCAAATGTGGGGTCTCAGAAGTCCGTAGACGATTTATGATGCAGCTCGCGCTCTCCACCCTTTTTTATCCTGCTATTGGCAATTATAGTACGGAATCCTAACTTACCGATGAGTAGGCACCGGGGCACTGCTACGGTGTCTCGCAGGGCAGTACACGCTTTACCTGCTTTAGCTATTGCCGTGCGTGACTGTGACGCTTCGAAAAGAATTGTATGGGAGGCTTTTCAAACCCAGAAAGGATTGGGCCTCTCAGTCAGCACGATCTGAGTTTGAAAAGCTCATAATTAATCATTTTTCGAGCGTATCTCGGTCACGCACGGCGCCAGGAAGTTCAGAGTAAGTGTCGCATCTTGGTCCCTTAATATTGCTCACGACGGATAACGATCTGGACAAACGCACTAGTGGGGTTTGATTGTGACAGCGGCCTCCAGCAGTGGCCGCTCAGAAATGTTATTTCCGAGCTCGAGCTCAAGGGCCTTCCCTCAACTATCGCCCTTCAAGTTGTCTCCCCATGGGCATCAACATTCAAAACCCTCTCGTCCAAATTAAAGGTAGGTCCCTTCTCTCCACGTTCTCCGATACATTCTCTCTTACAGGCCGTTTTGGACTCTCTTTGCAGTCACCGAATCGGTTTGTGGCTTTGTAGCGATATGCGTGACCTTGTTTCGCCTATGGACCCGGAGAGGCCGCTATTGGTGGGACGACGCTTGGGCATTTTTCTCTCTCCTCTGGTATATCATACACTCCTCTCTCTAATGCGACCATGTGACCCTCAGGCTTTCTATCCTCCAGCCTACTTGTCCAGATTGCGGCTGTGTTTATGCGTGTTGAAAATCCATCAGAGATTTCCAAGCTCAGTCGCGTCGCCTCTTACTACCTTATAGCCGCTACTTTCTACGGCATCATATGGTCCGCTCGATTATCTATACTCTATTCTATCATCCGCATCCACTCGGATCAACGCATGCGTGAATGCCTGAAGTGGCTTGTCGCCGCGTTTATTGGCATCACGACCTTTCTTTTCGCCCAGCTTTTCTGGGTCTGCGAGAGCAGCCACGACGGCTGGAAAGACGCTCCCAGTCCACAGTGCCACCTTCCCAAGCAGGTCCCCATTTGTCAGCTCGTGTGTACGCGCCATTTTACCCGCGCTTCCTTTTCCCCTTCTCCGCTTACAGAACTTCGAATACAGCGGATATCTTTGCTGACATTACGCTCGTTGTGCTGCCTATTCGACTCATTCGAGGAATCAATGATAAGCGTCTTCGCTGGCGTTTCATCGTCATCTTCTCTACATCAAGTATTTCCGCCCTCTCTCCTGTTATTCGGAATCTGACCCCAGGCTGCAGTTGTGACGACAATTGTGTCCCTGGTACATGTAGCGTACATCATGACTTCTGGTGGCATTCCTGAAGTCATCTCTGGACTCGTCCAAGATTGCATGTCGCTCACCGTCGCCAATCTACCCGTCGTGGTGATGGCCTCACTTCGCCGCTTTTCTGGCCCCACCTCGCGTGACACAGATGACGACGACGGTCAGCGCTGGTCAGCACTCAAGTTCCGGACGACACGCCCACGTGGTGCCAGCACTGCCTGGTCCACTAGCTTTGGCCATGGGCTCAGCAGGAGTGGTGCCGTTGACAGAGCCGCCACGGAATTCACAAGCGCCACGACTACGACTGATCAGACGAGCAAAACTAAGACTGCGTATTCTGCCGGCACCTTTGACCAGGATGAAATGTTCATTGTCTCGAAAGTCGAAGGGAAACTAGATGGGAACGCTAAGAAAAGCACTGAGGGCAGTGTCGTGCGTATTGACGCGTTCCCTTACACGCGCCAAGAACCGTCGTCCGAACCCTGATGTTGTTTTTCCTCCCCACCTGGAAAAAAAGTGAACGAACCGTATGTACAACTAAATCATTCTACTGTGCCGCACGACTCAAAAGGTACGACAACTGCACGATATCTACATAGTCCATCGATGTCACGGTCTTGTGCCTATGGAGTATGCTATCTGCGCTATCGTACTAATACTACTACCACCATGCTATCTCGTTCTCTTTTTGCTGCCCGTTTCACCTTCCTTCACGCTTCGCTACATGTTGATTTATTGTCTCACCCTCATACTGTACTGATCGTGATCGTGATCCCTCCTTATCATCATTCTCTTGTTCGAACTGAAATCCCTTCCTTTCCCTCATACTTGAGAATCATATCTTGGGTCCTTCCGATTTCTGACGTACTCCTGGCACGCCCTAACTGTAATCCATCTATATAATTGAGGGCGTTGTAGTGACCTATGTGGGTAATTATAGCAACGTTGTTCTGAAGGGAAATACTGTTGTCCACCCCTCAGTCGACACCCTTAGCCGACACACCCCCCAGTCGACACTTGCTTATATCTAGCTCAATTCTTTATGTATGCCTAAGATATTTGAATGGCAATTTTCATATTGTATATAGACCCCACATTCCAAAAATCAGAGGAATCGGGATAGTATTTGAGCAATTTTGAGGGTGTCGACTGAGGGGTGCCCCTGTCGACTGGGGGGTAGCCGACAGTATAGTTGAAAGGTTCATAGACCAGCTAAAATCCAGTCTGATTGCAGATTAAGCTGGCCCGGCTGCATCCCATCAGCTTGTGCTGATCCCCCGTCTGATCGAACTTGAGGAGGATTGGCACAGGGGGACATCAATTTGAAGAACTCACAACAGTGTGACATTGGTCGGGACGTTATGGCATGCAGGATGATTTGTGCTACTATGCAGAGAGCGGGTGGTACGTCCCAGGAAATGCCAAGTTTGCAAGTTGTGCAAACGGAACGTGTGCGTTCAAGGGCGAAAGCTTCGAGATGAGGGACATATTAGAAACACTGCGATTTCGCCTCCGAGCGGCAAAGAACAGGCGGTATACCCAGTGTAAACGGAATGGCGACTCTGCGTGCATCAAGGGCCCGGGAAAGAGCCTCAAGGTGAGGCAGTGAATCTTCGGTACAACATCGTAATTTCGCCTGTGAGCGGTAGAGAGGGGCTGGTGCATTGCGGGGAATATCAAGTGGCAAGGTTGCGCGAATGAGGCGGTGGCCCCTGCGTTCATCGCCTTGATCGTGCACGTACAGTCTGAAGTAGAACACGGTAAAGAAACTAGCTGCGCTGCGCCATGACATGCTCGCGTTAACATCGGCGAGTCCGGATGACGTAGACGGATTACCTACGATCCCGCTCAAGATACATCAGTTTAGCTTCTCCCGTGGTGAATACGAGTAACTTGTCGTCGGAGACGTGAGATTCGTACCGGTCTTAAACAAATCATCTCAACAGTCACCGTTCTGTTTGGGCAACTCCAAGTTGCGTTGCAAATTGACATTCCTTGGTACGTAATACCGCTCGCTCTTTGCCACTCGGAGGTGAAATCGCAATGTACACGGGGTTGAGAACGGCGTTCCACTCGAGACGAGAAAGAATAAAATTGGTGGGGAAAAGGGATGCCGTGATGGAAAGAAAAAATGAATTGGGAGGTAAATGGAGAGGAGTGTGGAGAAGGATTACCTAGAATTTATAGTCGGGCAAAAAGCGAAGGACGTCGGGGAAGCAGCCTGGGCGGTTGATAGACTCATTGGTCATGGTAAAGCGAGAAACAAAAGCTAGTCGGCGGGTTAAGATGGATAGGCATGCCGAGTCGTAAAGTTGTGCAAACGGAACGTATCCTCTGGGGGTTCGGGATTTGGGAGCGATGGCACGTGCAACACAACTCGCCTCTGAAATCGCAGAAAATATACTTAATAGTATGGATGGTATGGAGATGCAAACCTGAAACGTGGGGTGGTACATAGGCGGGCATACATTGTCAGAAATCAAATAAATAAGTGTGCGGGAAAGAGTGCAGATGGGTGGGTAGGGGAAGGGGACGGACAGCACTGCTTGGCCGCGTTGTCGGATCTGTCGATTTTCGATGCGCACCACTGTGACTATGACCACCAGCGATATTCGAGACTTGCATTCTGGCCGTGCATGCAGACGGAGCGAGTTGTCTGCTTGCGCGCGCAGAACAACAGCACTGACGTCTGTTTGCTGCACCCTCTCGTACTATTCACAACGGCGGGTCACCATGGCACACAAAGGCAATGACAACCATGAGCGGTAGTAGCGGAGGGCCATAAGCAGTGCAACGTGTCAGCGCTAGCGGTGAAATGGACCTCTTTCGCGAGATGATGACGGGTGTGGGCATGCAAGTCCTACAGCTGGAGCACATGATGGGCACAAAGACCTCAGCACTACGGCACAGCTATTTAGCATTCATCATTGTCGCGAATACAGTTATCGTCTGATGATGGCAATGTAACCTGATTAGGAAGCGAGGTTGATCAAGCTCAGGTTGACATACATCAAGTCCTCTGTCCTCGGCCGAGGCTTGAGAACCAAGCGGGCGGTGTGAATCACCGCGCAGAGAATAATAGCACCGGTTTACGAGAAAATTGTGATGCCCGCTTTGATGGAGATGCACAGTGCGCAGTGCGAACCCACGCTGGAGCTCGCACGAGGGTTGAATCGGACGAGGCACTGTCCTGTTCTGCCCAAGGCAGACGGAGACGACGGAATGTCGAGATCTCGATTATGATGGCGGGGATAAGGGTCCATTTACGGTCGCGTTTGCCTTTAAAGAGCCATCCGGAGGCATTATTTCCGGTTCCATAAAAGGGCAAGGTACTTCTCTTTGTTGATGGGGAGGACGAAAAGGTGAGGTTCGTTGACAATTGTGGCCAATCGTGTCGACAAAGTGCACGGATTTGGAGATGGGAACGCCCTATCGAATTTGGCTTAGGGAATGTCGTGGCGGCTGGCGGCGGCACCCAGATACTACCAACAGTTTAGACCCAAGACTGGAATGGCTTCTCTTCTTCTCGGAATGAATCAAGCGGGCTTCTATCAGCATATACTCACCTCACCGCCTTCTTTCCCCAATCTTCCCCCTGGTACAAAAGGGCCCCTCCTCTCCCCTTGCGCTCTCCCTTTCCTTTACCCTGCCACGAGGTTGCTGTCTACTTATGGGTATCAATATCCACGACCCTCTCGTCCAGATCAAAGGTAAGCTACCTTGCCTCTAACGTCCTTCTTTCCTCATCCTCGGCTGACATTTCACATTCAGTCACCGAATCGGTCTGTGGCTTTGTAGCGATATGTATGACCCTGCTTCGCCTCTGGCTACGGAGGGATCGCTACTGGTGGGATGATGCGACGGCCTTTTTTTCTCTTCTCTTGTACGTCCTAAGCTTCCCCCCCGAAAGTTGGCCTCTCACCCTTGGCCTTCTAGCCTCATTATCCAATTTGCCGCCGTGTTCATGCACGTCGAACATCCAACCGATCTTTCCAGGCTCAGTCGCATCGCTTCTTACTACCTGATGGCCGTAACCTTTTATCTCGTCATATGGTTCGCGCGCATATCCATCCTCTTCTCCATCATCCGTATCGATCCAGATCCCGTTATGCGGAGACGTTTAAAGTGGCTCTCGGCCCTATTCGTCGCCGCTATTGGCTTTTTCCTCGCCCAACTTTTCTGGACTTGCGAGACCAAGCACGATGGCTGGAAGAACAGGAGAAGCCCGCAATGCCATCTTCCCAAGCAAGTGGCCATTTGTCAGCTCGTGTGTATGTATCCCGTTTACCCTCTGCTCACTCAGAAGCAGAAGCTCACGACCTCCACAGCGGACATCCTTGCTGACCTGGCCCTCATCTTATTGCCCATTCGCCTCATTCGAGGCATCAAGGACAAGCGTCTTCGTTGGCGTCTCATTTTCATCTTTTCAACGTCGAGTCTGTCTCCACCTATGCTTCTTTTTTCACTCGAGCGCTTAACCCTATTCCACAGTCGTCACAACGATCGTGTCCCTCGTCCACGCGGCCTACATTATCACCGAGGGTGGCATCCCTGTCGTCATTTCGGCCCTTGTTGAAGACTGCATGTCACTCACTGTCGCTAACGTTCCCGTCGTCGCGACGGCCTCGCTGCGCCGCATTTCGGGCGCCAATGCAGCCGGTCCAGACCGCGATGATGATGGCCAGCGCTGGTCCTCATTCAAGTTCCGCACGCGAACCACGCGGCCACCCGGCTCCACCACGCACTGGTCCACCGGTTTCGGACTCAGCAAGGGTGGTGTCACCATCAACAAGACCACCGAGCACACAGAAACCACGCTTGAACTGTCCAAGAGCGTCAAGCCTGACTACTTCGCTGCTACTTCCCTAGCCACGAACGACATGTTCGCTGGTACCAAGACGGGAGGAGAACTGGATGAGAATGTTGAAAAGGCGCCTGGTGGCGAAGTACGCCGAGAGGATAGAGGCGTCGTTCGTATAGACGTGCTGCCATACCCGCGCCAACAGCATTCACCAGAAAACTGAAGACGTTCTTCTAATTCCCCTTCAAATAAAACACCCGCCCTGTGTATACCTAACTCATGCGCATTCCCCAAGAAACATCATCTGTACGACATTTACGTAATCTATCAGCAACGCAAACCGCTATCTTGCCCGCTGTCTCGCCATTGTTTATTGCTACAGTACTTTTTGACGCTGTTCGCTTCCTCATCTTGATCTTGTTTTTGTTATCTCTCACTTGCATATCATGGACTCTCCTAACCATATCGTTTTCTTGATTAAGTCACTATTTCTGACCATACCCTTTCTCCCCCCGCAGTTTTCCCGTGCTGAGCGCTGGAAATTGTGATGTCTCTTGGAGGCTTTGAATTGTCTCTGGTGATATACTGGCAAATTTTTGCCGCCATATCCCCACCATTGCCTCGGTCTGACTTCTCACCCGTTTTGGCTTGATATCGAAATGTGCCTCTCTTACTCGCTATGATGCCCTTTCGCCCGTTTCGCCGTCCTTTGTATCGGGTCCTTTTCTGTTGTTTGTTGTAATGACTAGAAAGGAAANNNNTAACAGATGATTGAGAAGGAGTCTTGCGTGACAACGAGGGAGGCAAATTTTCAACAGGCGCGGTATGTTCAAAGTTTTGTTGCGTGAGGGCGGAAAAAATAGGACTTTTTCGGTCAGGGTCACACTATTCAACAGAGAACAGAGGGTAACGGTATTCTCATGTATGTGGCGTTTATATTCTTTTCCCGGTACTGTATACGTACAATCCCTGCTGTACTGTACAGTATTCGGTTTCATGTTGTTGGAATATACAGTAATACAGCTCTGAATCGAGGTACTGTACAATACTTGCTGTCGTTGGTCGTGCCGTGCACTAAAAGGTTATCTTTGGGGACTGGGGTGAGCTTGAGTAGAAACTGGTGAGCATTTAGATCTCGGCCAAAGAAGAGGCCTCGAGTCAAAGCCCCAAGTGAGCCTAGTGAGCAAAAACACATACAAGTATGGGGTGTATCGATTTTTGAAGAAAGAGCGATTCACCTCAAGCGACTACGCCTACTATCCACAAGTAACTTGTTCGTGAGTATGGTGCAGGACACCTAGTCACCACTACTTTTGTACAGTGGCAAAATTGGTTTTTTGATGTCATGTGCACCACATTTAACCATATATGGTATATATCTATATAGCATGCACCACCTTATTTGGTAGGTGGCAAAATTCTTATGGCCCTTATTTTTTTATCTCCTTCAATTTTGACCCTACTGCAAATCCCTCTAGCCAAAATGTTCCTCTCATCAAATAGAGCATTTTTGCAAGAGGAATAAAAGATTGGTGAAAAAAGGCAGTTACAATATCATGCTCTGAATGCTGTACTAAAGTAGTGGTGACTAGGTGTCCCGCACCATAGCTGGCCCGGGACAATCGGCATTTCTCATCTCCGGCGACGTCACGGCTGTATGCGGTGGCTGTGGCGTTGACGGGAACGACGACGACCGAGGAGATGAAGAACCCCCCCCCTCGAGACCCTTACTTACACTGGAAGAGTAAGAAGTTTGTATTACCCGATCACAGACGCTGTTTATTACGCCCTGTCATCGTGCCCTGTCAGATAACGTTCAGGTGAGCATTTTTTACCCCTCTAATTGAGATGGGCTGCGCTAAGGCCAACGTGCGTTGCGTCAACGCAATAATGGCAGTTCCACGCGGTCACACACAGCTCTTTTTTTTGTTGGTTATTTGATAGCGACGGCGACGGCGCCAATTGTGACATGCGCAAAAAGGCCCAAGCTGGGCGCGCGTGAACCTTGGGGAAGGGTTTTTAAATGTGATGATGAGGAGCACGGTCGATTCACAGCCGGTAAATCACTTTTACGTCTACAGCAACTTACCGTGCCAAGTTAGGTTAAATCATACCTAGGTGCGTTCCGACCGCCCAGATAGTTGCCAAGCGCTGGGCTAAATGCTTTGGGATCATCTGTCACTTTTCTGCAAAGAGTCTTGTTAATCATCTACCGTATTGGTCTGGAATGCTCCAAGCGCTGTGAAAACTGGGCACAGCAGACTGCTCTCCCAAATCGAACGCGTTGGCGCGTAACCAAAGGGAGGCGAATAAGGTAAAGGTTTGTTGGGGATCAAGGGCAATCAATCGCCTAATGAAAATGGGTCAGATGATGTCGGATAGGGCAGAGACAGTTGACCCACACTGGCACGCATCGCGGCAGCCAGGTCAGGGCAGATGTTGGAAAGAACGGATCAGACAATCACCATCTTCACCTGACCAGGAACATCATAGAATTGAACACGCCAGCTTTGTGCACGCGTTTTGGGGCGTTTGATCACGTCAAATGGTGTGAAAACGGAGATGTGTTTGGATTGGAGTGGGAAGAAACGCGGGTACAATGGTACAATAATCTCAAAGATAGTGTCCTTAATTTGTCCACGTCCATGTCGTGTCCGTGAGTGGGCGAAAAATATAGAACAGTAAAACACGTAGTCCCAATGAAAAAAAGTTAGCGAGCACGACGTCCTCCTAGTCGAGGTCGTCAAGACTACGCGGGTGCTTCTGCCCATCGCGAGAACATGGGCCCGAGTGCAGCACCGTGTGCTGAGGGATGGTTCCACCAGTGGGGATTTGCAAAACACGGGTTTCTTCGTCGGTTGGATAACTTGTTGTATGGCCCTTCGCGCTCACATCCGCTGTGTCTGCTGAAAAGATGAGCCCATCCTTGCCTCCAGGAAAGAAAGCCTCGTCGGCAGAGTTGGGGAGTACGATGTGCGTTAGGCCAGAAAGGAACACCACCCATCTTTCAAAATGAGACATCAGTATAAGATAGAGGAGAGAGGTAGGTGTAAGACGCACTGTCTGCCTGGCGGATTGTGGACGCTACTAACAAAATTGGGAGGAAATACAGTGTAGCTCATGTTGGCGACATTGCCCAGCTGCAGAATGCTCGCGCCGACTGTACCTGATTGAGTAGAGGTGTTGAAGGGGGACGAGATTTGCCAGCACTCGAAGAGAGATAGGTTATTCTTTGCGGTGATCGCGGTAATGTTGAGGAATGTTGGGGGCACGAAGGTTGGGGGACGGGGAGTCATTTTAGTCAGGGTTGTGCTGCAGTGTGCTCGACCGAGTTGGGGTGGGTCTTTCTGACGGCTCTGAAATCATGAAATCAATGATGGTTTAAATATGAGAACGAGCCCGGCTGGTCCGAGGCAGCCCAAGCAATTTGTCTTTGTCGGACTCTCATGTCAAAATCCTTCCCGGCGCTTAGTTCAAGTTTATCTACCCGGTTCACGTTACAAATGCGCCTCGGAATGCCAAAGCCAACGTAGTATATTATGATCTTGAAAGATACTGCTCGCAGCGCAGCGAGCCACTGGCAGTATACACAGTATACACTGGCAACGCATCGCGGCAGCCAGGCGTCGGGGCAGATTTTGGAAAGAACGGATGATATCTTCACCTGACAGGGATCGACTCATCGCGAGATGAATTACGCAATTAAACCAGGCCGTTCGCCATCAGCGCGCCCTGTCGTTTTTACTACGCCCCCATGACTTGGATGCTAACTTACTGTATTGACAGAGGCGCGATTGGTAACTTAGCTATGTTGGGATTGCATCCGATTTTCCCATGCCTTGGCATGTGATTTGCAATATGTTACACTAGCTATAGACCTGTTCTGATAGGACGTCAGCTGTACATCCCACATGTTGTATGATGAGAATAATTCGCGCCTTCGTTGACCGGAATGCCCGAGCGGCTGTGAGACTGCGACCATCCTCCCTATTTTGTCTCTGACAACATCAGCATTATTTTTATTACCAATGCAAGTCGACTGTTATGGAGCTGTAGAACTACGCTAGGAAGCCAGGGGGAGCGCTTTACCTATGAGTTCAATCCGAAAGGTACTGAATGAAGCTTGGAGAAGAACTGGGTCGAGATCAATCTAGACCTGCGGCTCAAAATTTACGAAACGAAAGTCTTGTTTTCCCCCTCTAGCACGGCTTGGTATGTGCGCCAAGCTTCAAGGCGTCAGGTCGTCTCATCAGTAAACACACAAAATACCCGGATATATTTCGAGGCATTACGACCCGTTGTGTGGATCTCCGTCGACGGGGAGTAGCACCCCGCGAAGGAGCTGAGCGCATGAACGGGGAGTTCTTACGATGGTGATGTTAACTTGATCTAAGCGGACCGGTTCTCGTAATTCTTGCATCGGTGGGACTGAGGTGTGCAAACATGCTGAGAAAACAATGTATAAGAACCATATCACGATATGCATTTCAAAACCACTGGTAACTAAATGAGATAATAAGTCGGAGAAGAGGCCGATCCGGTCAGACGTGTTATTAAATATAATGAAAATCTGAGAAACGTACGTTTGCGGACCGAATTGTAGTAACATGATGGTTCAGGAATATGAGACCTTCCACATCGAGAAATCGAAGGACCGAAAGGAGTTTTTCGGATCCGGCATAAAAGGGAGCAATTGAATGCTAGGTAACCCCCCAAACCGGGGACGTTGTAT
>QLPC01001200.1:40813-73986 GCA_003314055.1 Lactifluus hygrophoroides | reverse complement strand
CTCGTCCAGGAGGGCTATGGCTTCTTCATAATCATGCGTTGAATGCATCACAGCAAAGCGAATGCCGAGGGTATAGGCAAGTGCGCAGGACACCACGTCGTAGAGGGAATCTCGTGGGTGCATTTTCAGCGCCTTTTGCAGGCATTGAATCGCCTGATCTAACGGTTGTTCTTCTGCCTCTACCTCGAGCCTCTCGAGAATAGTAATCGCCAACATTGTAGTGGCATCGTTCGGATAAGATGCGGAGACACCAGAGCCGAGAAGGTCTCAGAAAAGAACCATAATCTCCTCAATCTTCCGCATCCAATTCCCAGAGCCCATCTTGACCTGAGTGGTCAAATGCCTTGACGAGCTGTGTATCAACTTTATTTCGTTGGACGTCTAAATTTTCAAGGGATAATTCTCGGAGCCATCGTAAGGCGAAAGAAAACTTGTACAATATTTGTATGGGAGCCACTCCCGGGGCGAAATGGAAGGAGGATCGCTTCAGTGTTATGAAGAATGAGATCTTTCTTCATATCAGACGACCGGTGGCGTACGGCTCGCGCTCTGGCCAAGGTTTCGAGAAGGCCAGGGCGCACAGGGTGGGATAGAGGTAAATGCGAGAGAATATGTACAGTACACCAGGCATCATGCTGCGGTCGAGTTGGACATTAGAGGGCGCAAAGAAGAAAATAAGACCCAATTACAGTAATAGGCATCGATGAGATTGGAGCAGTTTTTGGGACTTACTCTCTCGAATCATCAGAATTCAGAGATGGGAACGATTGAGGTACAGCTGAGACGCAACTACTGTAACTTACCATTCAAGTTATCATAATACAACGCCGCGACAGCGCGTCACGATGTCGGCGCTTGCATGGGCTACGCGACCCGCCCGCCACCGTACCGTGACGCATGCTCTCAGTGTCGCCTCAGGCTGCTATCACTACGCCCTACGTATACCGCAGATGAATTTGACCGAACATCATGTTCCAGGATCCAAGGATACTTACTACATTCCCGACTTTGTGACAACCGAGGAAGAAGACTACCTTTTGCGAAAGGTGGGCTAAAAACCTTCCACTCGTCAGCCACGGTTCTGTCAGACAAAATTGCCCCGCAGATCCAGGAGACGCCCCAACCGAAATGGAAGCAGCTTTCGAATCGGAGGTAAGTTATATCGATAACTTATTTATACGCGGTTTCTCGCTGCAACGAGCGTGCTGTAGGCTGCAGACATGGGGTAAGTTCCTCCCCTCCGAGTAGCCAGGCCTGGTTACCCCTCAACTCTTCCTCCATGTCTCATTATAACGTCTCTCACCCTTACACGCAGGCGGTGATCTAACAGCGAAAAATGTTCTCGTCACGCAGCCACTCCCATCGTTCGTTTCCAACTAGTGAGTAAAGAGCCACGCTACCGCCAGTTTTTGCCATCTATCACCTATAAGTCCCGATTTGGTAACGCGTATCGCCTCAACGGGCGTGTTTGATAATTCGCCACACCAGCAGCCGAACCATGTCATACTGAACGAGGTGCGTGCATAGCTCGGTACCGACCCGGAGAAAATGCCGCCAACAAACTGTCTCACTAACACGCTTGCCTGCAGTATCATCCCGGTCAGGGCATAATGGTTCGTAACCCCCTCCCTCTCCGCCTCTGTGCTTAGCCGAAAAAAGGGAAGAAAATGCGAACTAAATGTCATCTTCCCGCTTGCTAGCCGCACCAAGATGGCCCCGCGTACCACCCAGTCGTCGCTACGCTCTCTCTCGGAAGCCACACGGTGATGCACTACTACGACGTACCCGCACGTGCGCCAGTGCTCTCGCTCCTGCTGGAGCCGCGTAGCCTCGTCATCACGACGCGTGAGCAGTACACTGCAAGCACGCACGGCATCGACGCCCTCGCAGAGGACCGCGCTGGAGACTTTGAGTTGGCGAATGCTGGCATGCTCGGCCGCACAGGCAGCGCAGCGGTTCTCCACACGGAGGGCGGGGTGCTTCCGCGTCAGACGCGTTATAGTCTGACGTGCCGAGATGTTGCACGCGTGATGAGTGTCAACCTTGGGATGCGTATTAAGGAGAAAAGTTGACGTTCGACTTTTCGGGCAATGCGCAGGTCCTTTCCTTTCCCTTCACTTCTTCTCGCAGTCCCTTGTTGCTGCGCGCAAAGATACGTTGTCATGGTTTTCATTGGTATGTTCAGGCACCTAGACCACATATTGAAGTTCTGGTGTTCCATGAAGCCCGAGCAGACAACTGAGAAGTTCCGTAGTCATTTCATGGCTAGATGAGAGCTGCGCAAGAGGCAAGGAGTTGACTCGTTAACGTCGAGAGATGAGCGTCGGTACCGCTCTGCGCAGCCGTGTCGGTATCAAGGTAGCAAATGCGCAGTCGTGTCCGACGGTAATAACAATTACATCTTATATAGATCTATGAGTTGGAACATGGGACCTTTTATAACATCTGCGGTCAACAATGACGCTAATAAGAAAGGCGAAAGGCGAGAGAAAGTTGGATCTCGGCTCGGCAAGTTAAGATTTCCGTCCGTCCGACGGCATGACTGTATGCAGTGCGTGCCGACGGAGGACGACGCCCATCCCCATCCATCACACAGATCAATCTATGATGGATGATGACTCCCCAGTACAGCACTTCATATACACTCACTTTCTCCTCACGTATACCTTCAGGCACCGCAGCAGCAATACATCATCATCACATTCTATTTCGTGTAGCAAGTCCCAAAATCTAGATAGACAGTGAGCATCTTGAGTGTGCGCGGAATGCCGGCGGATTCCGAGTCATAGGCGCCACACCCTGCACGCAGTGTTTGTTAGAACAGCCCCACATGCGCACGAGGTATGATATAATCGACCGACACAGCCCCTTATTAGAAGAGGGCGATGACGGCCCAATTGCAACGGGTGATGTGTTTTCGTGATTCTGGTCCGCTATAAACGGAGTTGGGCAGACTCGTTCGTTGAATTAGATCCTAGTGCGCAGCCATTTCTGACACGCGAGACATGCGCAGCGAAGAGGCAGAGGGAATTGGAATTGAGCGAGAAGAACGGCGTCCGGCCGCGCTTAGTAAATGAGGAGTACCCTAATAAGGCCGTGTATAAGCAATCATGACGCTCCGCCTCATTCCGTCTTCCCGTCCGAGTCCGATTGTCCCTTCCCATCCTCGGGTTCACCCCGATCTCTTTACTCTTTCTCTCAGTATATTTTTTTCCAACCATCTACTCGTTCAACTTTAGTTCTACTCCTAGGCTTTAAATCATAAACCCGCTTTCATTCCGAGCTTAGCGTCCGAACCCGAACCGATCGGCCAGCGCTTATTTGGTTCTCGTGTACACCGTCCTCTTGAAAACCAGCCTTTCTCCACATATCCGCTCAGCGCGCACTTGGACCCCTGGAGTACTGTCCTAGATCGTTGGTGCGTCCCACCTAGATAGTCACGCGACATCTTCGCGATTGGCTTATATTGCACACAGTCATGTTTGCGACCCTCTCTTCCTTTCTGCCCTCGGCGCTGCAGCAAGGATCCCCTAACCCTGGAAATGCCACAACCAAGGATGTGCCCACCATCCAGGCTGAAGAGACCACGCCAAGTGGAGCAGTAGCCGTGGACGATGTTGGCACCAAAAGAAGGGAAAAGAGAACCAACCACGAAGTACGCATTATTTGTATACTTGATATCGTGTCTTATCTTGTACCCAGTCGTTCATAGTTGTGCGACCTCCGCCTGCCAAATCGAATCATCCTTTGAACCTACAGGTTCAGCTTGTCCCTCCACAATCCCGTGATCGCGATCAACGTACCCGCTCTATGGAAATATCACCATCCTCGCAGGACCAGGAAGAAAATGGTTTGAGCCGCACCACATCGAATCGATCGGATGTGTCGATGTTCTCTGGTTACTCCTCTGTTGCCTCCTTTTCCTCTGTCGCATCAACTTCCACAACATCCTCCCGGCGGATGATCATCCCACTGTATAATCTTCAAGCCCACAACGTCATGACCAATCTCATCGTCGATGCCGGCACGGACGCCAAAGTAGCAAAATTTCAGAAACGTGGTCTGGAGATTGTAGGTCTCGCTGCCCTCGAACCCATCGAGGTATTCGGTTCCAACACGGCCTTCGCTACCCACCTGCCTCCATCAAGCAATCGAACAAGTGTCGATGAACACCACGATCCCACAAATAATACTATGCTACGGCCTGGAACCGCGGGTGGAGACCATACTCCTACTTCTTCTGTTCTATCCCTTGCATCCGGAGGTGACGCTACATCCCCAACCGCCCATACGATTGCCCGAACCGATGACAACTTGACGCCCACTAGTGGCCCGAAGAAGATCTTCGGCAAATTTTTCAAAAAGAAGGATAGCCAGCCGCCATCGCCATCGCCATCGCCATCTTCTCCATTGTTTCCAACGAGTAATTCGCTTTTCCGCATGTCACGCCCACCAACAGCGCAATCCTTGGCTATACCTCCCCAGAGGAACCCGAAGCGGAATTCGAGACTCGGGTCCATCGGTCCTTTAGCCTCCGGACAACAACAGGAGCAGTCTATGGGCTCTCCATCAAGCATACCCACCAGCTCGCATCTGCAACCAGCAGTCCTCGGGATTCACCCTTCGTGCAGCTCGCCGATACACCCACCAAAGGGCCGTCCTCATAGTTACGTGTGGATTGTGCGTAGATGGATCAAGGGTTCCAACGACGGTCTCTTGGGCAACGTTATCGGGCATGTGAATTCACTTAGCCTATCAGACGAGCGGCGACAATCGCGAGTTCAACCCGAAGAGGGCGCTGTGGAGGTTCAATTTGTGTGGACCCGCGGGAAGAAGAAGAGAAAATTGCGTGAAGGCAGCCAACAAGTCGGTGTGAACCGTCAATCCTCGTTGAATCACGTGGGAACGAGCGACAGAGCCGAGAAGCGGCTATCGACCACATCGGGGCATAGTGTGTCGACGGGGAGCGAGATTGGCAGCTCGGCGGGACGCGCACGCGGGGACGACGATGGTGGTGAGGAGAGTGACCCGGAAGACTCTGAGACTCCCTGGACGTGCACACTCGTCATATCCCGACTCGGCGGTCGAGGCGGCAGTCCCTCCAGCGCAGATAGCGGCGATCCGGCGAAGGTGCGGGTACGCGTCGCGACGTTCTCGCCGACGCCGCATCACCCAAAGGTCGTTGCGCTGCTCAAGGTGCCCTTCCCTCTCCCGGATATCATCGTCGATCAGCTGCAGGTGTGTCGGCGCGTAGTCAATCCTCAGGGAATCGCTCGTCCGAGTTTGAACTTTGACGCGCTGGACGGACTCGTACTCACGGCCGAGGAGATCAAAGACATCGTGTCGTCGACGGGTCTTTGGCTGGTCGTGCGTGAAAGCATTGGAGGCGTCGGGAAGATCAGCCGGAAGGGCGACGGGTGGCGCATACGCGCGTGAAGAAGGGCATGAACCCCGGGCAGCACAATTCTTGCGGTATTATACTACTACTGTACACTTTTCTCCATGCTCATCATCTTTCTCATCTTTCCTCTCTTTCATTTTCTCTGTTTTCTCTTAGTATTCCCTCACTTTTTTTTTTGGTTTTTCACGAATCTCTTTGGGATCTCTTATATATAGTGGATACGGGAACCTATGACCACTCGAATCAAAGATCATGATGACGCTTGGACGGAATGCGATCGTGACTCGGTGTGTGTTGCTTCGATGCCAACTTGTTTGAATGCTCTCGAATATCTGTGGAAGGGAGTTCCGAAAGTCCTGCGGGCAGGAGAGGTCCCAGATTGGGTCCCTACCAAACCAACGTTATTATTGTCAACATGCTTGCTCAAACGCACATTATCACTGTGGCATTTCATCATTCGCTTTTCCCTACAATAAACAGTCAAGGATACATGACTACCAGCGCAAGGAATCACGGCTACAAATTCTGCTTTCCTTACTTGAAAAAAGGAGATCAGGAAGTTAGCTTCGCTGTACAATATAAATGATGGCGGATTCTTGTTCGATATCAGTTCTGGCATCGACCAAGGAAAACGTGGACACCCACTGCGATTCAGTTTGTGGCAATACCCACACTGGATTCTGTCGGCGTCGTGCTTTGTTCGATTTCGTATTTTTCTCGACCTCGCAAGATCTCCCTCTGAGGCCAGATGCAGTAGGGACTGACCGAGATTGTCCTGAGCATTTATGTCCACACCGGGCTTTAGTAGCAGGTATAAGAGTCGCAGATGTTCTTCAGGCCGCTGAAAAATCCGATCAAGTGGTGCAGCCTGCTTGCGAAGCCAGAGATCGTTGCGTTTTCCTCGAGCAAGTCTTGGGATTTACGGCCGCACCCAACTGAAGCAGCGATTGAGACGTCCTCTCGACGACCAATGTGACGAAGTCCGTTGGTATCGGTTTTATTATTGGGACTAACACTGCTGTTACTGGCAAATATCCTCGGAGCGTCGGAGCAATTGAATGAGGAATTACGCGCTTATGGGCCTCAAATCTCCTGAACTGGACTGGGGCGCGTCAATCACGAGGCCATTCATTGCCAAGGTCCCGTATGGACGATCCAAAATGCCATGGTTGAAATGCGTGTCCATCGTACGACGAATGACTGGTCCAGTTCCACCTTCGCATAAAACACTAGTCTCGACACATACACACGTCCGTATTCCCCATAACTTGTCGTTTACGGAACGACCACGGTTGCTGCGTATCAGAGTCCCTAGTGACAGAACAAGTTGGAATGCCAGTGCCGTTGAACTACGCGCCGGTTGAGATCGCAAACTACATTCTGTCCCAAATAGGTGTGGGAACGGAAGCCAGGGATGTTACTTCAAGTGCGACGCCTTTGTGACGATGGAAGATCAATTGTATCCTCAGAGTGACCAAGCGCAAGATAGGGCCGCCGGGTTGACCAACCACCGGATTGCGTATTTGGCTCCCCTTGCACTCTTTTGTCTCTTCGATCGCAAGTTGCATTCGACTAGTACACCATTTGGTCTGCCAGACTCACTTGTGAAAGCCACGTTTTGCTGTCGATTATAGACGAGATGAGAACAGCAGGGATATAGACCAACCTATGGAGTACAGTATGAGACGCCGGCCAAAAAAACGTTCAAATTTTGAATATTAGCCTCGTCGTACCTTTTGGAACTTACTGGTACAGTACAGTAACCTTTGATACGGTACGTGTCACCAGTGTGTGGTCGGAATCAGCCGAAGCGAGCCAAGCAATTGAGCCTCGATGGTCAATCCTTAGCTAAGTTCATTGATTCAGTCATTTCTCTACTCGTTCCAAAGAAAAACAGGGCAATTTACATCCGAAGGGTGTGTGTGAATGTGAATGATATCGTCAGAGGCATCAGAAGTCTGCTTCGTTCGGATTGACAGGGTTAGAGAGGCTTTGACATTCGCGATGTCAACAAGCACATATATCCGAAAACTCAGGTGGATTGTTCACATGGTACGCTCTCCCCTCTTTTATTCTATTTATATAAGTAATTTCCGAGGACAACCAGACACGCCATCAAGTCTGTCCCGCCTCATTTCTCGGTCTTTCTCGCCCATGGCTCCAGCGCGCTTGCCTTGTGTCTCCCATTCTGGCCAGAACATCTTTACCATCTTCCATTCTACCGTCATCTCCATTTGTTCCTCGTTTCTTCCCAAGCATTCCACATAAAACCATATCCTCTGCACACGACACCATTCCTACCGCATCTCGATATTCTGACGTGCATCGTCTATGGCCCTGCCAATGTTTGCGCCCTGTCCGATTGTGGCATCCCTAGTGGTTCTCACTTCTTTGGGTTAGTGTTTGTGCTTACGTTGCGCCTCCTTGGAGCTCCACATACCCCAGTTGCACGAACTAAGTTACGATAAGCTCAGGTACTAGTGGCGCGGGGAGCCGACCCACAAGACCAACATCCACAGCGGCACTATCTAAGTTTAACGCAACCTCTCATGATCTCATGGAGTCATGGCCTACCAGACCTTGTCTTCCAAGTCAAGTGATCATCGAGGAATGCATATATACACATTTGTTGTTTGAGCGCCCGAAAGCCAATCGTACGCTCAAAGCTGTGTCTTTCTCTATTTCTCCCTTCTGCCTACTTGAAGATTTTCTACCAAGTACTGCAATCAATGGGAATCAACGGCATACTACCGTCGATTGGCCTCCTTCTGGCCCTTATCCTATTTTTCATAGCCCGCTACATCGCTAGCCCATATCGGAAGCTTCCTCCAGGGCCCCGTGGTTACCCGATCATAGGAAATCTCTTGGGGTCAGAGCCTGCACAGTGGCTCAAGTATACAGAATGGAGAAAGAAGTACCGTCAGTCCATTGTCTTAATCGACTCTATGTCCATTTCTGACAACTCCTTGACTAGGCGATCTTATCTACCTCAACGCAAGCGGCCAGTCGATAATCATTCTCAATTCTCGAAAAGTAGCTACAGATCTGCTCGATCGGCGTGCGGCAATATATTCAGATCGACCTCCTAACGTTGTCGCGTCCGAGATCATGTGTGGCGGTCTCCTCCTCATACTTTCTCGATATGGCGATGTGTAAGTACTTGTTAACTTCCGAATCGACGCAGCGACTCAGATGAAATATAAACCAGTTGGCGTCGAATGCGCAAGGCTGCTCACGAGGGATTCATGAAAGACGTTAAACGGTTTCATGGGTCACAAACCACGGGTGCTATCCTTCTCGCTTCCGACTCGCTCGCCAAACCCGCTCAATGGGACCAGAATCTCCGCCTCTCTGCTGCCTCCATGGTTTTATCTGCCGTTTATGGCTACCCCACGATCACGTCGGAGAAAAACGATTTCGTTGACTTGATCAAAGATTTTGGTCGCCGTCTCATTCGTGCCACGGCCCCAGGTGCTCATTTAGTCGAGTTTTTCCACTGGATGCGATATATCCCTAGCAGGTAAGCACCATCAATGTATCGGTTAATACATCGATCGAAACTTGACGTAAACGAGGCTGGCAAAGTGGAAGCGAGACGCCGAGACTTGGCACGAGCAAGACTCGGCAAGGTTTGAAACCTTTTTCGAGAAAGTTAAAATTAACGTTGTATGAGTGTGTCCCATTTATGAAATATGACACGACATACACGCAGTTTGTTCCCCACAGGCCAAGGGAGATGACCATCAAAGTCTTTGCGCTACGTTGATCCGTAGTGCCGAGAAAAATAAACTATCCGTGAGAGAATCCTTGTGGCTTGCGGGGAGTATGCAGTGAGTGTCATCGGTGGAAAACGATGGATTCCTAATCCACCCTACATTTGCAGTCTCGCTGTAGAAAACACTTCGGCCGTGATGAGTTGGTGGATGCTTGCGATGCTTGCGTACCCTGAGACACAAGCCTGTGCACAAGCGGAGCTCGACGCCGTCGTGGGACGTACTCGTCTGCCGACCTTTGCAGACTATGCGAACCTCCCCTACATTCGCGCCATGGTAAAAGAAGTTCTGCGCTGGTGCCCGATCGCTCCGCTTGGTGTGCAACATCTATCCACCGAAGATGACTGGTATGAAGGGATGTTCATCCCAAAGGGCACCATTTGCATCCCGAACGTGTGGCACATAAACCATGACCCCGAGATCTACGGCGAGGACGCGGCCCAGTTTAACCCCGCTCGGTTTCTCGATGCCAAGTGTGATCCGGCAGATGGTCCGTCCCAGACCAAGAAGGAAAGGCACGTTACCTACGGTTTTGGCCGTAGGATATGTCTCGGTCGCCACCTTGCAAACAATATGCTTTTTATCGATATTGCGACCATGCTGTGGGCAATCAAGATCGAGCGTAAGAAAGACGGGCAGGGCCAACTTTTTCCTTTGGACGTAGACGGGTTCGTCGACGCGGGGCTTACATTGTGAGCGGTCTTTATTACGGCCTATCACATGGCGAGACGCAACTTGAGTGGCTCTCTTACAGTCGTCCGGTCCCTTTCGAGTGCGAGATTGATGCGCGGTTCCCGGAGGTTCTGGCTCTTCTTGCACAGGAATGTGAGGTGCGTGGGTTATAGGTTCGACGCGAAGATGGACTATATGTGGAGGATGTATGCGGAAGTGTATAAAAATAACTGAATTGAATGCCGTATCTACGTGTTCTGTATCAAAAGAGTGCATTGTACACAGTATGGGTCAAAACCAAACATTTTTCCACCATTCCTCACGATCCCACGATGAGTCCGGGTGCTTGCGTTGCTCGGCTTGATTAGATTCTTCATGTTTCTATAAATATGAAAACTCGGCACAATTAATGAGTGCGAACCTTCCTATATTCAGTTTTTGGAAGCTGCAAAGACGCCCTCCTGTATGGTACAAATAAGTCGTACCTCTTGGAAAGGGTACCTTATGACGTCCTCCTGCAGGACATCCGAGTCAGCGTACGTGAAGCAGAGGGCGCTGATTGACATCAGAGCGACCCGTGGCCTTCGAAGGGAAACCGTAATATTGCGTTATGGGTTCGTTGCAATAGTTGCGTACCCAAAGCTTTGAGGGACAAGAACCAAAGTCTAGGCCTTGTTCGACCTAATCGCAGCCGGCGATGGAGTTTCTATCTTCGATTGTGTCGCCACCAAGTCCGAATTTCAGGGATGCATGGTGCATGCCACTTCTTGCTCGTCGGCCGCCTGACCGAACTCGTTACGATCAAGAAGTTTTGCGCCATGGATACCGGTGGTACCGGACAGTGGACAATTGACAGTTGATCCGAAGAAGTACCATATTGTAGTCCGCTCGAGTCGAAGAATTCAGGGACAGGAGTGAGACAAGTGTCTCGGAAGGTCCCGTGATCGCGGTACTGACGTGATGACGAAAACAGAACCGCCATCACCGTTGCTGGCTTGCTGCATGCAGGGCAGGACATAGAGTACACGTGCAGGTCTGACTGGGGTGCGGCTGACAGCTGCGGTCAGAATCATGGTGTAACTTACGCTCTCGTCAGGCCCTTTTTTAAGCGAAATAGTGCGGCGGCGGCGGCGGTGATTGTGATTTTAAGGGGAGTGAACGCCGTGACAGTTTGGCCGGCCGGCAGACACGCCCCGGCTAGCACGTGGTTGTTGCGGCCGGAGCTGGGCGTGGCTACAACGTGTGGCTGTAAAAAAAAAAAATTGGCCCACCCAACCGTCGTCTCCTTCCCGTGTCTCGTACTACCTTAAACGCTTTCAGGCTTGACGACGACGCCACCAGTCTCTTCGACTCGACGACTCGTCAACCAGAAGCTTAGATACAATCTCAGTCACTCTTTCTATCCCTCTTTCCTTTCCTCACCGTCCCCATCATGCAGTCTCTCGCTCTTCTTTCCCTTTTTGCCTCCGTTGCTCTTGCTCAATCCTACGTATGCTCATTCTCACCATACGTATCCAATTTCCAAGTCCTGATATTTTCTTTCTAGACGAATTCGAACACAACCACGAATTCGCTCATTCCTTCGGGTATAAGCCAAGCCTGCGAGACATACTACAACCAGCTCAATTCCAATGCCGCCCTGGCTCAGTGTCTCAAGCCTATCATAGATACCACCGCACAATTCGGCGCCGGTTCTGATGCCCACATAACCTGCCCCAGTTCCATCACCTCTGCGCTGACATCCCTCTGCACGCCCTCAAACACTTGCGATCCAACTGTCATCTCCAATGAGCTTACCCAATTTTATCAGGCCTGCCAGGCCGAGCTCGTCTCGTCGAAGATGTCGCCCGTCATTCTCACCTACGACACCCTTTACATGTTGGACACTTTCCAGAAGGTTGTCTGTCAGAAGGACGATAAGGGCAACTACTGCGCTGCCAACTCGACCTCCACGCCCACCAAGCGTGCCTCGCTCGATCGTCGAGATGCTTCGCAAGAGGCTTTCGTCCCCGACGCACACCAATTCACTACGAATGGCATCCCCTTCCTTGGTTTGAAACCCGATCTTCCCGCTGATCATCTCTGCACTACTTGCACGCGAAACGTCATGAATGCGTACATTTCGAAACTTTCCTCTGTTCCCTATGCCGCTGGCCTACCGAACAGCTTACTACTCTGCGGCCAGCCTGCGCTCTACAGCGCTATCAACACCAAGTGTGGCGCGTCATTCCTCGGTGGCCAGGTGGAAGCTGCTGGTGCCCTCGCAAAAGGTGCAGCACCACGCTCGGCCGATGGCGCCTATTCAATGGTTGGCTCGGCGATCTCAGCCGTCGCTGTAGGTGCCATGGCTCTTTTGTAGAGTTGAGAGGAGAGTTTTTCTCGGACGTTTTAGGGTGGACCTTTGTTGTGCTTTCATCGGTCTACGGACCACTCTCTAATCATCTTTTTTTGTTTACTCTTCTTGCTTATCTCGATACAGCATACCCTCGGGGGGATTTTCCTAGCTGAAGCTATCCAAACGCCCATTTACTCCCGCTAAATAGTATACAATGCCTTTGCTGTGCGAAGCCAACTATAACGTGTCGTGTCGCTGGCGCATTTGTATATAAATTTTATATCTTTTTGCGGAATAATGGGAGTGTAGACACTTTCCTATGCAGACCGCAGACCGGACCGTCAAATCCGTACTCAGCCTCTAGACTAAACTAGACTAGGACAGGGTCATACTGCCTGCAAGCGATCAAGACAACTCCAAGTGGGAGAGTGAGACTGCGTTATTCGATATACTAGGAGGCCAACCCTTATCTCACCTAGGAACAATCCCTCGAATCGCATCTCTCCGCAACCTCTCTCTTTCTTTCCAATTCATACGGGTCCCTCTTTGATAAATGAGCGACCACTCAACAGTGAACAATGTACCGTAAGTTTTCCCATCCATTGAGACGAACAGAGACCAAAATTACACATCCGATAACATCATCGCGACCGCCGCATCCATGCGCGCGTTGCCCAGGTCCGCCCAATACTGGTCCGACGCCGTCCAGACGCGCATTGCACTCGTTGACCACGTGGTACGGCAGGTCCCACCCTCCTCCCTCAGCGACCCCGCAGCGTTCGACTTCGTCGATGCCGAAATGGCCTCCATCCGCCGTGCGCTGCGCGCGATCGGCACTCGACGTAACGCGCTGACACCCACCTGCCGCATACCAACCGAGATTCTGGGCGAAATCTTCCTCTTTTACCAACTGGCCTCCGCCGGACCTTACATACCAGATGTGGGGAGCGACACCCGCGCGCCGCGGCTTACGCTCAAGAATACCGCGCTGCGTTGGGTTCCTGGCGTCGCGCACGTCTGTCGTCATTGGCGAGCCGTCGCGCTCGATTATCCTAGGCTCTGGTCGCACGTCACGTTACATCTTGGACGGGAGTGGGCCACGCGCATGCTCACGCTTTCCAAATCGTCACCCATTACTATCGCGTTGTCGAACCCGGACCCGTGCGAGGCGAGCGTGCCTTTCGATACTTGGACCGTCTCCTTACCACACCACCGACGGCGCACGCACTTGGACCCCGTCGACGTGCTCGCGCAACACCTCTTCCATATACAGGACCTCGACCTCGGCGCGTGCTCGTGTAATATCCTGCCGTGGGTACGTCTCCTCGAGACCGCCGCACCGCTCCTGGAAGTCTTCGGGCTCCGCGTTGATACCCATCGCCCTGGAACCCGCCACGACGTCGCGGTGCCCCTTCCGCCCAACTTTCTCTCGACGCATCCGCGTCTACGTCGCGTCTTTGTCGATGGCGCATTCCTGTCTAGCTGGGCGGCCGCATGCCCGCTCATTGCACTCACAGTGCTGAGCATCAGCGCGCCCGACCCACGCAAACTCGCCAAGCGCAGTGAACTCGTCGTACCGACGTACGACGAGTTCCTCGACTGTTTGGTGCATATGCCAGTCTTGGAGACTCTTTCGCTCACGCACTGCCTTCCGCCACTCACGACGGCTTTCACGACGCGGACCGTATGCCTTGCGCGCCTCCGCACGCTTAACATCTACGATCGTGTCGACAGGTGTCGGCAGGTGCTCGACGCGCTCGACATACCACCCTCGACGACAATCAAAATATCCTGCTGGTCCGTCTGCCCGCCCTCAGAACACGACTGCTTACGCGTCCTACCCTCCCTCTCCGCCCACCTCTGCAGAGATAATAACAACAAAACTACTAGGACCACGACAAACGGCGGTGGCAGCAGCAGTGGTGGCCCACACGCGCTCTCCCTCTCTTCCTCGTCCATCGACGGCCGCACCGAGTTTGCCCTCTCTGCCTGGCGCTCGTTCGTCCCACCAACAGTGGCAGAAGACCGCGAGCAATACTTTGGGCCCAAATGCGCCGCTGACGTGCGTCTTGAGTGCGAGTGGGACGCCAGCGACGATCCAGAGATGGAGCGCCGTGCGCTTCGTCGCGCATGTGCAGGCATACCCCTCGACGAGCTACGCGCACTTAGCGTCCGCACAGAGGCGGCCGTCTGGGACGCGCAGGACTGGTACGACACGTTTGTGGGCTCCGTCGAGATTACGCACGTCGCGGCGCTGGAGACGCCCGGTGAGAGCATCCTCGATGCTCTCAAATTGCCATCGAGCACCAATGCTAGCACCACTACTACTAGTGACCACAGCACCAACGAAGATGGGAGGGGGGCGGGGGGCGAAGGTGGTGGTGGTGGTGGTGGTAGCGGTGAACCATCAACGACGCCAACGCCGCTGCCACCGCTATTCCCAGAGTTGGTGTCCCTCACGCTGGCGGGGGTCAACTTTGTGCGGGCGAGCGACACGATGTGGGGCACGATGACGTCCGCAATGGCAAAGCGCCAGGTGAGCCCTGCGTGCGTGACGATCCTGGACCGCATAGAGCTGCGTGGGTGTACGGTCTCCGAATGGATGGTCGACGGCTTGAACGAGTTCACTGCCATCGTCGTGTGGGACTCGGTGTCTGACCCCGACAATTGGATGCACGTGCCACGGGAAGTGGAGGGCGACGACGACGACGAGGATGATGCCGAGTGAGCCGACACACGCTGGCTGTCCTTTTACTTTACTTTCTTCTTTCTTTTCCTTTCTTTACGCTCATGCATGGTGGATCGCGGGATATACGCCGGACGCGTGTTCGCCATCTTCAAAACCTGCTACGAAACACCCCCGAGAAAGTCCTTCCGTTTTTTTTTCTTTGGCGGGTTCATGACTGACCTTTCTCCCCTTCCCCCCTCCCCTCTATATCATCACACTATCATCGCACCATGATCCGATCATTTGTCTCTCTGGTCCGTGCCTTGTGCGGGTCTGTCAAGCTATGCCCCGAATCCGTTCAAGCATCCTGTATAACCAACTGTACTCCCTCCCATGTCTCTATACTCACAAGGGTGTTTCTTTTTTATCTCCGTTTCAGGGCTCTTCACATTCCCTGAAATGATACTGCTACTACTCATCTTTTGTCCGCACAGTTGTAGTGTTAATGGCTCTTGTTTTTTGCTTTGTGTTATATAATATAAACCTCGCTTATCTCTGCGTCGTTGCTCGTCACAAGAACAACGTATGGGATGTTGAAACGTCGACTCTATTGCCTGGTAGACTGGTAGACAAGGACGACGGTGAGCATTTTTTACTGACCGAAAACAGACATAGTAAAGGGGTCCCTCGCAAACGATACGTCTGCTTGACAGATACGAAATACAGTACGAGCAAACATAATACCCCTCGCTCTAGGTGCACAGGCCCTGGGTATCGGATGAAACCAAAGAGGGGAAGAGGTCCTTGCTCTCCTCAGAATTACGATAGAAAGCTCTACATAGTGGGAAGGAGGGATGCACGTACCCTGCTGCCCCTCTCTGGGATTTCAGTAGGAGTGACGCGATGAGATTCATCGTGTCGCTGGTGAAACAATTTGAAGCACATGATCTGGCAGGAACCTGCAGATCGCTCACTTCGAGGAGAGGGGGT
Source organism: Lactifluus hygrophoroides (assembly GCA_003314055.1). Taxonomy (NCBI): domain Eukaryota; kingdom Fungi; phylum Basidiomycota; class Agaricomycetes; order Russulales; family Russulaceae; genus Lactifluus; species Lactifluus hygrophoroides. The sequence goes on along the minus strand of QLPC01001200.1, from coordinate 58,147 downwards.
CGCCCTGGCTAGGCTGCTCGCTACTGTAACTTACATGCGACATGACATGGGTCAGTGACGGCGGCCGATGTGAAATAAGTTTTACTTGAGCCGTGCTATTCAGCTGAGGCGGCCCAGATTTGTTGGCATGATGTTGAAGGATTATTTGGTGTGATAACTCGTGGTTCAACACCGTTAGAACCCATGTTGGATGAGATGGGGTTATCGTGGGGGAGGGTTGGACGCAGGAACGCCTGAAGGGCGGGAAGCAAATACGGAAAGTGCCGGGGCTGTAGAATTGCACCAAGGGGTGACTAGGTGACTCTTGCAACCGACGCGGCACCGAGCAATCCGATTCACCGGGGAATGAAAAGTCCCTCCCGTGACAAAACAACTCAGGGCGGTTCCTGCAACCACCGTCGGCGAATCCTCGCCTAGGGAACGGGACCCTGGACTGACGTCGGCGTATCTGTCTGGCGCTGGTAACTTGTAACTTACCAGCCTGCACCGCTTGCCAATTTAATGCAACAGCACTCCGCTTTGATTGCGTGCCCTTGATGGGATTGCCCGCCCCTCCCATAGTCCCTGTCCGTGTGAGCATCCCAACCAGATGAATCACCCTTTGCATGGCGCCTGGATGCCTACGGGGCCCGTGGTAGAACATTCATGATCGGTGGCGTGTCAGGAGAAGGAGAGGGCTCCAGGTGTCAGTAGCAGTTACGTGGAAATCTTTGGCGCCACTCAGTGATCACTATCCGGTCTGGAAGCATCGAACCCCACGTTCGAGGGCGCGCAACCGTGGATACGAAGCCGATGAGTCATTTCTTATTGCCGAGAGTTAATTTACTAGTGCCGCCCTCCCGCTTTGGTGCCCTTGCAGCGGTCCACAGATACAATAGTACAGGTGCGCCAAATAGCAACGTTGGCGTGGATGTGTGGTGGGTTTCTTAATCGTTTAACCGGTTCCGCTTCCCAAACCTAGTAAAGACCGCGACGAAAGTTCCATACGGTCCATAGTTCAATGCACGATCATGCGAGAAGCGTACCTTTGGTGTAACACACATAATTGTAGGTCTATAGTCGCCAACTTGAAAGGCGAGACGACATGGGAACACGCAGTGCCAGCAACGATTGGATGTGGGCGCAATGCTTCAAGTCAGGTCGCAACAAACAGCGACAGAGAATAATAACATGGTTCATGGTTCATGCATTGTTCATGTACAGAGAAAATGACAAATATGCGCAGATATCCTACGCTTACATTAAATACACACACATGGAAAACCGCGTTGCGCATAAGACCTAGATAACAGTATCGTAAGGTTAGTACTCGTTTGGACCGCTATTTTGTTCTATTCGATCAATGGAAACGGCATAATTGTTCATATGAAACTTTGCCTGAAGTGTACAACAATTGCTGATACCCGCAAAAACCCTATACTGCATACCCATCAGCAGGGTAGCCGTAGTGCATTTGCAGTCTTCCTGAGATTAGGTTTATTTTGCTGCCAAATAAAATTGCCGTGTAGGCAGCTGACCCGCCGACAGAGCACCACGGTGAACGAAACTATCGTCGTCCAATTGGAAAGCGGTAAGCCGTAAAGATAGAATTTCCATTGACAACCCACGGTCAGTCTTGTTTGGGATCATGGAAGCCACGTCTAGGCTCCAGAGGATCCATATCGAGATTTGTGACTGCACCCGATTGCCAATGAAGGTCAAAACCAGCACACCTCCGCCCGGAAGTGAGGAACTCCGTGCACATTATGAGAGACTACAGGCACCCGAAGAGGAGTGCCTACGCGCAGATTCTTTCGCCGTCCATCACTGGGACCTCTATTTCCCTATGGTCTTACACATTAAGTGAGTGAAGAGCTCCCAGGGCCTTGAAACTCCAAGTGACGGCCATCAAGGGTCCGTGATATCCTCTTTGAAATAAGTGACTGTCTAGCTGTTTAGAGAATTACTAGATCCGAGTCGCAATCCGCGTGGGAGCACACCCTGCGCACCAGATATAGACAATGAGTAGCCCTCCCCCCCCGCAAATATCATGGGAAAAAGCACCTGCCTTGCCGCTCTGGTTATCGCCTGCATGATATAAGGAACAAGTGGTCGGTTCCTCCTGCTGGAGACGGCGCACCATGCGCGCTATCTATCCAGGGAAAATTGATATGACCAGGAACGAACCCCTTTGGATCTTATCATGGCACTCCTTAGTTCCACACTTGAAGGGCACAGTAGCTGAATCGCAACACGGAGGAATGACTTTCGAGGGGTCCCAGATCCATATCTTGGAGATGGTCGCCAGATGGGGCCTTTAGCGGCGTACAAGCGATTTCGACAGACCGGCCCCCGATGAACCTATCGTGACGACTCCTTTAAAGGTACGGTGGGGGCGATAATGAAAGCAGGTACACATCTTTGCCCCTTTTCGTCCTCATTGGGAGAAAACAACTCGAATGGGTAGGCTTACTCATGCGAAACTAACCAGCACCCATTCCGGGTACCACGCGAGCGGATGAGATGTGTAACACACAATGTTCTAGGAGATGAAGAACTTGTCATTTTACCTTTCATGGGCACTACTGCTCCCGCAGTTCAGGCTTGCCCAGGAAACAAAGCAGCTCGAACACTCCACACATTTTCAACGTTTCAACGGTCGATTGGTTCGATCATGCATACCGCAGTAGCGCTGGATTTGCGGCGGCGTGCTTCTAGAAAATGTCGTGAAAGGAGTGTTCTTTCGGGGATGCACAAATACCTTCTGACAACTTGGGACCTTTACACAGTTGGAAATCCTGGACGCCGTCTGCATTCGACATATTTAGTAAAAACGCCACAGATCAATCTTTTACGAACCACATCATGATGGCAGGAGAACAATTAACATTGACAAGCCATAGCCGGACGACACGGACACAACAACGGACTCACTGAAGTGCTGCACATGGATCGTTAGCTAAACCATCCAGGTTTCTCACGCGCTCCCCTTTCCGCGCTTGCCACACCCCACCAACGTCCCGGAAGACAACATACCGCACTCTCTTTGAAGACAAGCCGATTGTTATCCCACCCGACCTTTGATAAACAGTTCCCTCTGCTATTACCTAAAGTTATTTATAATGGCCAAAGAGGGGCGAGACTCCCAGCATATTAGTCATGGTATGGTGGCAGGATGTTAATCAGAATGAAAAAAGGGTTCGAAGAGCTGGAAAAAAATCGGATATGGTGAGACATGCATTATGGGCGCCTCGTCTGGCGTCTAAGAAAGAGGATGGGGGGAGAGACGAATGAGGGCGGTCGTGATTGGCGACGTACGGTGGCGCTGCGCGTCAATTGGGGCATGGAACTGCTTCAAAGAATGCCATGCAGAAAAAAAAGCGTTAGAAGCCAACGCGGTCGTCGTCTGCCCCCCCCCCTATCGATCCGTCACGAGGACGTATCCGGCGGCCGTCGAGAGAGCCGATTCAAAAATGGCATAGAGTAGTAGTAAGAACGGAGTTGGAGAGAAATGAAATTGTTAATTGACATCCAGAAGATCTCGTTATGCATGCCCGTTCTTGCATATTCTTGGAAAAGATAAATTCGTTTGCTCTTTCGCCGAGGGCTGTGTACGTTCTTATTCTAGATCTAGAGAAGCGAATTCTTAGTGAGTCGCCAAGAAGTAGTCCTAAGCGTCTTCATTCAGTTCCGAGGTGAGGTACTTTTGCTTTGCCAACGTAGCCACGTGCGGAGCGGACTTATAAATCACGGCTAACGCCGACAGGGCAACATTCAGAGATCATTGTGTGATGCAAGAAAGAAAAGAAAAAATACAAGCAAAGGGTACAAGCAAGGTTAGCAGAAGATACAACAAAACCCCCCCGTCGTACGCACAGCGCGCCCAGAGGAATGGCTCATCGAATGCTGAACTTATCGAAGGCGCTCTCTTTCCTTCCCCCTTCTTCCTGGCGCCCCCAGACTTTCCACATCTTCATCGCCTCCTCACGGTAGCATATCGTAAATACCATCGTCCCATCTGGGCCGAGGCAGCTTTGACTGACAGTGCCGGTGTGCGCGGTGACGCTGACGAGGCGGCGGCCTGAGGGGAACGCGTGTACGCTGATCGAATTGGTGTACGGCGATGCGGTGGGTTCGGGTACGTCTGGTAGGCGGTCACGGGCCTGCCATGCAAAGCCGTGCGTGCTAAGCAGCTCTCTCGAGTGCGGCGACCACTGCAGGGAATACACATTGCTATGCGTTACAATCGTCTCGACAGGCGCCGGCGACAGCGTGTTGGCAAGTGATGAGGTGCTCCAGATATGGATGCGCCCGTCTGGGTATGTCCCACCTGTGGCCAACAGATCAGGTTTCCACGGACACCACGCCACGGCCTGTTTGTCAAAGCAAGAGAGTTGGCAAACCATTGGCCTAGATCGACCAAACGCGACCCACCTTGACCGAACTATCGTGCTTCATCTTGCCCATCCGTGCCGACATGTTCCGAGAATCCCACAGGTGAACGGTGCCATGACAGTCTGTGCTGGCTATGAAGTGTTCATCGTGGCTCCATTGCATGCCGTAAATCTCCCCTTTGTGCCCACGAAACTTGTGTGCCTCGTCTGGCGCACGTACGTCCAACAGGGCGAGACGTCCATCTGTCCTACCAACGGCAAACACACGCGAGCACTGCCGCCATGCAACCGTACTAACACTCATCCAATCCGTGTTTGGCCACGAGCGGGCGCGACGGCGCGAGGCCGCGTCCCAAACCTGTACACCACCCGTTGTTGTTCCGAGGGCTGCATAGAGCCCCCGTGGCGCAAAGGCAAGCGTACGGATGCGACCCATGCTTGGACGTGGCAGGTTGCAAAGGTGTGCGATCTGTCGCGTGTCTAGATCTTGGTAATAAACGTCATGTCCGCAGGCGACGGCAATAACATTGGTCGAGGACCAGGAGAGTGGATATGCCCAAGGATCTTGGGGTATTCCGGGACCATCGAGTGCAAGGATAAACTGTCTCCGTTTTCCGAGATGTGCGGCTGCTGAGGTTTGATGGACGGTTGGTTGTGAGTAGAAAAGCTGGGCCGCGCTCCGGCGCAGCGAGGTGAGCATTTTGCTATCGGGAGTAGTATTTGTCGTGTCGGTGAATTGTAGGAGCCGATCATCCGTGAGGCCAAAAATTTTTGCCATTCGGTTTGTGCGTGGGGTAGTATTCATGGGAAAGAGGACTTCCGGACGTGTAGCAATGAAGCGGTCTGCCTAACGAAAGGAAACACGAGCCCCAAAAGAGGCGCAAGACCGATCGATAATTTGTTGGGTGGAAGACATGACGCAGCGAGAAATTCATGGAAAGAGGAATGCAGAGATGCGAAAGTAGGTTGTCAAAGACGTGTAACAGCAAAGTCCAAACGCACATGACGGGTTTCTCGATCAAATTCGGAAAGTAGAAGAACAGAAACATAACGCTCACCCTGGGTTCGGCGTTGATATCAGCATATTCCTGTCTCTGCTCCTCATTGTTAGAGAGATGGGTTAGGCCAATGGCCTCGGAAATTCGTTGCCTCTTTGCAGAGAACTCGTTTGTGATCGATATCCGTGAACGACGTTTGCGTAACGGTGTTTCGAGCTTGCAGTCCCGAAACGAACCGGGCGTCCGACTAGAGTAAATGTGAGCTACGATAAAGGAATCGCTTGGCACGCTCGATACATACTCTGCCATATGAATTATCGCGACAGGCGACAGGTGAGCCGTATCACTGCTGGTCACACTGGAACTGGCCAAACCCATTAAAGCAAGTCCGCGTGACCATTGTCCATGGATCACGTGATCTACATGTACACAATCGAACTTTAGTTTTGAAATGCGCTCCTCTGCTTTCTTGGCAGAGCTGTCGTCTTTTTCAATTGATGCGAGCCATATCCTCGGTTGCACCCCTTCAACTGTATTCAGTCACAGATCAGATTAGATTCATCCTGCGTATTGGCACAATGTCCTCAATCGTTACAAACTTTACGCGACATCAAGACAACATCTGACATTTTCTTTCTGCTACAGTTTAACTTCAAATTTACCCCTGCAGTTTACAGCTCTGGAACATCAGGTCAGACCCAGCGTTCAACGTGATTAAAGATTAAGATGCTTACTCTGCATGGCAGCAACATCAGAACTCTGAACGTAATCCTCAAATTCGGCAATCTTCTCTTGGAGATCATCGAGCGACACGAGTTCATCCTCTACGTAAGTTCTACATGAGACCAAAATTTTTTCAAAAGAGTAAATGACGAACCAACGACAAGGGTGATCTGAAGTTTACGAATACCATAGCCAATGGGGACAAGCTTGCTGGCACCCCATACGAGACCTCCCATTTCAATGGAGCGCACAGAGTCCTCCAGTGCTTTCATATCAGTCTCATCATCCCATGGCTTAACCTCAAGGGTAACTACAGACTAAGGTCCGCGATACAATCAATATTAATTAAAAGAAACAATAGGACAAAACACACTGACCTTGGCGATCGTCTTGGGCTTGTTTGCTTTCTTCGCGGCATACTCCGCGACACGCTCAGCCTTAATCCGTTCGGCCTCCGCGTCCTCCTCGTCATCCGAACCAAAGAGATCTACTTCATCATCATCCTCATCGGCAGCAGCAGGGGCGACAGGAGCCGGAGCAGCAGCGGTGAGTGCTTCGCCGGCCTTGGAAGAGCCAGGAAGAGATCCGAACTCGCTTTTGTACGATCGGATATGCCTGTACCAGCGTGCTGCATGGGGAGCGGCTGTGCCGTCCGGAGCACCATTAAGTGCATTGAAGACATGAACATCGGCCTGGGAAGGCGAGTATCTAATGTAATAGGTGAATCAGTTGTGTGAATCCAGATACAATATAGACGATGGAAGGAAACTGGTGTGCGCATAATCTCAGAAGGCTATAGAAGTAGGTTTTCGGCACGCTTGAGCAGCGGTGTCTAGTCGCTTCTTGGAAACACGGACCATAGCGTTGATTCATCACGAAAAAATGCATCCACCAACACCCATACATAACCGATTTACCGAATAATCACTCACCCTTCGACGTAAGAGCGTGTCGCAAGATGTGACTCGAGTTTGGAGAGGTCAAAAGACATTTTGAAGCCTGGAGATATGTGTGTTGTGTTGGAAATGGAGTGGGAGGGCACGTTAATCGATTTCCAAAAAAAAAAACCCCCCGATAGCGAGAAAGATCACGTGAGCAATATTGAGTAAGCGATGACATAATATCCACATAATCTGCACTGCAGGGTCATAATGCCACCTGGTACCAAAAATAACCCCAGTTTCAGTATGCCGGATGTGAGACGTCACCGAACGGCCATTTTCAATTGGATTTCATGTAGGTAGAAGTAACATAATGCGCAAGAAACATGGTCTTAGCATGATCAGATCAAGAGTGCCTGAAGATTGGTTTCAGGTAATTTCCGATATTTAACGCACGTTTGCCCAAGTCCGACGGCAACCACGGCCATGCCGTTTCATTTGAAAACCGAAAGATTTGCGGCACAGGTCCACGGCACTCTCGTGATCACAGCGCTACATACAGTATCTGAATGGTGAATGGTTTCATCTGTCGTCATTATCTTCCTTGGCAAGTCTCGACCGCTTGGGCAGGACTGGACTTCAGGATCTCGGATAGTGTCACCACGACGACGGAGCGCCTTGACTCTCCCTCACAAACTAGGTAACCAGTCTCGTCCCCGGCCATGCCTGAGCCACGCATTCGTACCTACTGCATGCTCGAAATGAAACCTTGTGCTCGCAAAGATGTGCATCGCATTATTCGACCAAAGCGGCCTAGCCTGGGGCACTACAGTGTACCGTGCTAACGAGCTCGGGCGCCGAGCGTCTATTCAATACCCAAAATACGAACAGTCCGTGAACGCGATTCTTCTACAGTACTTGCAATCGCACATGCCCTCGCCAAGACCCAAAGACGCCCAACTTAGTGCGTTCAACTGCCTGTGCCACTCCGAACTACGCCCGTGCCTAACTATGCATCAGCGGTATCACAATCCTATACTCCCTCACGACTGTTGATCTTATCTCATTAGATTCAGCGGCACAGACGGGTACAATAGTAGTAAGCGGCACGAGTTGACACTATTACAGAGTGGTCCTTTACGAACAACGGAGCGCGCAACCGGCGTACATGAAATGAAAGGAGCAAAAGACCCAGGTGAGCCGCGGCTCACCTGGTGACGATGTTACCCCAGCTACCTTCGCCAAGAGCCGCCGGCTGGCGGTCATCGATATAATGGTTGTTGGTATCAATGTAAGTTTACCCGCACCGCTTTACGTCATTTCTGTACAGACCGCCGCATTACACTGCTAAAAGAGATGAGATGGTTCATCATTCATCCTGGACGGTGCCTGCCACTTCATTCCTGGGGCGAGATCGGGCTGTTTTGTCTCGCTTGCTCCGTTTAGTTGTGTAAGCAAGACGAACGAAGCAGCCATTACGATAGTAAGTGAGCCTTTCTTTTTGTTTTCAAACTTACCGCCGTACAAACGATGGCTATCAGGCGCTTCGTCTCGCCTCGTTATCTCCACCGTACGCTCTCGCACTCTCGGATGATGCACGCCATTTCCAATGTGCGACGGGTCTCCGATTCTGAAATGTCTGAGTTCAAAAGCGTACATCCAAATAGGCACTTCGATGTCGGCCACGTCACGTGGCCGCTAACCTTTATGTGATACTCCGGGCTTATCACTCGATACGGAATTTGGTGGCGTCTGCCGCCATGCGTATTCCCTCAATCGCCTTCAATTCCGTCTCTGCGTGACCTCTGGTTGGCCTTTCTGACATTTAGGTTTTTCCGTATAACGGATACCTTAGCGAATTACAAACTATGGGGTCGCAGTGGGAAAACGAGTCTTGGCAATTCCCATCGGTCTTTTGATCGCCTTAGGCTTGACACCGCCTTTCCAAATGACCCGTGAATAGGGTTTGTTAGAGGGCATGGACGCGCCTGGATCTTGCTGTCACGATAGCCACTAGCCAAGGCTCCCCATTCTCGGGTGAGGTAAGCCCCTGTGCCAAGTAGAAATTCACCTTGATACCAGGGTACAGTTGGAGAGGGTGAGACGTGTATAGTCCCGGCAGGCGAGGTATAGTGATGCTCAAACGCAATCCCTCTCTTTGCGCACATTTCTTGATTACCGCATATCGATCTGGTGCCTGTTCTGTTCCATACCCGTGTCAAATGGTTTGCACCGGAAGGCATATCGTCCCAGGGAAGGTTAATCGATGAAGAACATGCGAGATCTGCAGTGCACAGAGCTTTCGTCTGTACGGTGGGCAAGTAAGGTAAGGAGAAAAAAAGGGGGGGGATTGGATTGAGGAACGACGGTTGTGCGAGGAGATTACGCCGCGTGTGTATGTGTGTGGTACGTGCGTATGCTCATTTCCGCTTGCTTCGCCTCAATTTCCGCCGTCCCTAACAGCTCCTCCTCTTTCCCCAACCCCAACTCCAACTCCGCTACCCCCCATTCTTCCCCTCTCGTTGATCCGTATCCTCAATACCCTGTTCGTCAGTCCGGTCCCGAAGAGAGGAGAGGGGGTGAAAGCCGGAGAAGGAGTGTCGACGTGCGCCGTGGACTCGGACACGCAAAAGTCAGGCGTGCAATAAGCACAAAGCGCAGCGCACGTTGTGACGGGATGTCTGAATGCATCACAAGACAGCCACGACTCTGGCGCATGGCCTAGAATGAAGTGACCGCGGCCGCGGCCAGATGCGATGATACGAAGGGAGGGGGGGCCACTGACACGAAAAGGGATTTGTTGTTGATCACCGCGCAAGGCAAGGCATCGGGGGTGAGAAGGGAAGTGTTCTACTGTACTGCTCCTGCTGCTACTGTATATCATGCGCACAGTCTCTGCAATGCACGTTATGTTTTTAGGTTGGCATTCTCTCCTGATCTGCGCCACGAAGCCGCGTGAATGTGAGGGAGACGAGGGGAGGAAGGGGGATCACCCATTTGTTATACCTCTGATGCACACGACCAGCAAACTGACCGACAGGTGAAGGCGTTGAAAGCGTGGGGTCTCGTTCACAGACAACCCGATTGCGCCATATCACCACAGGGCCAAAACAAGTTGACATGTGCGTGTGTCGTTAACCTCTTTTCTTTGAAAAGTTTGTTCATCCGGCAGGTTCGGCACACCCGGAAGGGCTGATTGCCGTTTTTCGGCGAGAATATGAGCCAAGATGATTCTAGGAGGGGGATCGGGGCGGAGAGCAGAATGGTAACAGATCGCTTCCACGCTAACCCTAACCGGATGCGGCGAATGTGCAAGTCTCGCAACATATAGGTATGTAGGTAATCCCACTGCCAAGTTTCTGGTGTGTGTGTCGGCGTAGCACAGCCCCAGCCTAGATCACAAACAAAATACGATTATTGGGGGAACCTAGTTTCGTTGCATGGCGTCCGATGGCGTTGACAATTTGTCAACGCCATCGGACGCCACCCCATCTCCGATATCTTACGTGCAGCAGAGGCGAGCGTTCACGAATCTTCATTATGAAGGTTGAAAATCCCAATCCCCTTCAATCGTTTCCACTCTTTTTCCTGTTTTAGCTGGAGGAATAGGTGAATGACTGTGTGTGTAGGAGTTCCCACAAAATTTTCACCCTACCCTACTGTCGGTTTACAACTGTCTGTCAATGTCCAACTGGCCTGGAACCGGACCTTGAACATGACAGCTTAAACTGGCCATCCCGATTTGGCCCCCTACGTCCCTGAAAGTAGCCAAGAGAAAACAAAAAGTAAGAGGGAAAAAAGGGGGGGAAGCGCGATCCTTTGCTTGAGACATCTCAGCTCAGAGAATCAATTTGTTGTGGTCCTTGTGGACCGGGTGCTGTTATTTTCGCTTAGTCGTGTCGCTGCTGCAACTCCGATTAAAAGCTAGTAGCGCGTGGATGAGAAGAGACGGCGATGACGTCACGTTTTTGTTTTCCTGCCCATTTCATTTCACCGCAGGGCGATGAGGGGTTGGGGAAGGGTTCGGTTGGTTTGAAACAGCCCCTGCCTGCCTGCAGGAATCGCTGCCTTCTTGGCGTGTGGATGGACAGGATGAAAAGGCGCGTGTCGTAATAATAACAAATCACAGTATCAATATGAGAAAGGGAAAAGGGGCAAGCGTAGTAAGTAATAGACTACAAAGTGGATAAAGGGACTGAGGGATGAGAGTGTGTTGATCATGACAGGTCATAGGAACCGATCGAATAGAAGTTCTGTCGCCTTTTTCTTTTGGGTGTCGTTGTTGTTCTCTGGGAACCGAGTGTGCAGGTGGTGATGAATGGGATGCGGGACAGACGAATGAATTTGCTAAGATGAAGGGCAAACGCAGAAAGATCCGAGGCTCCGCGAACTGGATATTCACACCTGCAAGCAAACTGTGGATCGATATGAAGAGGAAAAATGGGTGGGGTATCAATGAATGGCGTGGGTGCGTGTTGTGGGGCGATAAATGGGATAGTGATGATGACGATGTAATGTACTGTATGTATGAACATGTGAACGAATGACTGTAGTGGCGACTGCGGTTTCGAAAGAGAAAGAATAAAAATAAAGCGAGCGGAACAACTGTTACAGTGTACAGTAGTAGATTATAGATTAATGAAGATGAAGAGAAAGACGCCCAAGGAGGCGAGGACGTGCCAGTGTCAGTGCCAGCGCCAAGTGCTGCCAAGCAACCGAGTGGATGGGCTGAGAGCATTTGGCCGCAAACAAGAGCTGGGAAGTTGGCCCGCGCCGCGCCAAGGATGAGCAGCCCTGAATTTATTATTTGTCGTTTGTCGGCCAAGTCCGTTGGGCAGGGAAATCTACGATCCGAATGGGTTTTTCCCACCAGTACAACACAACCCACCCACCCACACCCATCCCATCATCTCATTGCATCTCTTCCGAGATACCCCCTCCCTTCCCTTCACTTTTCAAAATTATTTCATCGGGAAAACCTGACAATGATCCCCGCCACCATCAATTTTTTTTTTCGTTATATCCCTTTCTTTCAACCCCCCCGCCCAGCTTTCGGTAAACACATCCAGCTGTGTTTTTTGTGACAAAATTTAATTTGGTTTTCGTGTAAAAAGAAAAGAAAACAAGCGTCGGTGTAATAAAACGGCTTCCTAGATCCCGCTTCTGTTTATAGTAAAATCGGGTTGAGGAGCAGACTTAACCCAAGACAAGGAGTACGCCGAACCTCGTTTTTACTCCGTTTCCCCTCCCTGACTCTATTTTTGTACTATATTTTATTTTTATCTCCTCAAACGATCTCAGCAAGTCAGATTAACACCGTGGCCGTAGCCAAATGGGTCATCACCCACGAGCTTAGTCCATTCTCGTGTTCTCTCTTCTTGCCCCTGCCCTGACCTGCCCTGCTGCCCTGCCCTGTCTTGTCCCGTCCTCTTCCTGTTACTCGCATGACCGTGTGTCCCACCTATGTCATATCGTGACATGAGCTATCTATTCTGTCTTGTCCAGTCCAGTTCTGTACTGCGCTCTGTCCAGTTCAGTTCACAGTTCAGTTCAGTTCAATCCTTGCCAAGTGTCACTCCTTGTCGGCGTCCCGAAGCCAGCCGTACGCCCCCGCTCAGATTCACGATCTAATGGTCAATAATCCGACTCCGGTCCTCCGTCGAGTCCGGGACTAGAGACTACGTCGTCATATTCTAACTAACTATACACCGTCACACCACCGGCTGGTCGGAGTCGCATCCCAAGTTCTCGTTCAAGACGCCGCTTTGTCGAAATGAACGTCCCCTCCATGAACTCATATTTTATATCCTCTCGTTTCCTCCTCCTATTTCTCCTCATCATCTTCCTCTTTTAACATGTTCCTCTCTCTCCCCTTCCTCCAAGACGCAATGGAGGACTTACTCATCTACACCCTCGACGGCGACACACTCTCCTCCCCTCCACGCTCTCTCCTTCCCCTCATGCTCACTTGTCGTCGCTTTTACAATCTCCTTCATCCTGCACATAACCCTCGTCTCTACCGTCGCATCTTCTCTCACAAGTTTGACACCACCGCCATCATCCGCCGCTTCCCCTCCACCGCCGCCGATCCCACTCTCTTCTTCCCTGAACTCAAGAGGCGCTTCCGAGCCTTGCGTTGTATCAAGCGCGGCGATATTCACGATCTCGGCCTCCAAGATGCCCTCCTCGTTGCGTACATCATGATCCTCGAGAACGACGTCCTCAACTATCTCCAACTTCGAGACGTCTGCCTCCCCGCGCTTCTTGACAAGTATATCGCAGAGCGTTTACATCAGGGCCACAACGTCTGGCCCATTGAGGATGTTTCCAATACCCTCGCCGTCGCGTTGTTCTGGCACGTGGCTACCCAAGGTGCGTGGTGATCGTACTCCAGTCCCTTCTTTTCGGCGAAGCCGAGACTCTTCCTCCGTCAGACGCCCTCAACGGAGAGTCAATTGATAGCCGCTCCAAGGTGCTGGATATTCTCCTGCCGCTCACTTTCGCCTGGTTCCGGGTGCGCCCGTTTCCTTTCATCGTCTCAACCCTTCTTCCGACCGATCGTCTCCACTCTCCAGTATTCATTCGCAGAGCCAGATTTTGATCCATACACCCTCGTCAACGGAAGCGACCCTGCGTCGCGTCTATCTCCGCACTCCCACCCTCCTGTACCGCCCGCACCCGCGGTCGTGCTGATCAACTATATGGGCCATGCACTTCACCTGCGTCTTCCCCCGATCGCGCTGAGTGCCTCGCTCGCGTATTTCGCACGGCTTGAGGCGTTCCCGCTTGCATATTTACCCCCTACGCGAACACACGGTCCAACCGTCGAGAACATCGACCTGTACAACCGCGACTTCCGTACCCTCACCGTACCACACGGTCCGGGCTCTCCGAGCAACCACCGTCTCGCTCTCAGCACTCAGCTCGATTGGGACTGGCTGCGTTCCGTGATTTCGGACCCTGTCACGTCGGGCTCACGTCAACGGTATACTCCTGGGGTACTCACCGGGAAGTGGAGAGGGACTGTATTGGTGCGTCCTCTGCATGTTCGGTGCTGCGCGCCGAATCCCCCCTCCTTCCTTCCCCCGATTTTCTGATTCGCACGAACCCCCCTCCCTTAGGCACCATACGATCGTGATTTCACACCTTTCATGACTGGTACTGGCCCCGCTGCTCTACCAGGTCAATCTCGCCTTCCATTCTTCTGCTGGCTGGAGGAACACGTGCGGTACTCCGATCCAAAGTCGTGCCCGTCCGGCGTCGCTTCGGGTGACGACTTGAACATTCCGTTGTTCTCGCCAACGGCATGGAACCCGAAAGAGGTGCGAGCTTATTCAGATCGGTAGAGGACCGCGCGGTCGTGTGCGCGCAGCTGATATATTCATCATTTGATAGGGCGGAATCGAGCTCTGTTCTTCCACCACAAAGGCATTCTACCAAACCTTCAATTGTGAACGTCCTGGTAGAGAACCTGAAAACGTGGATGACTCGATGACGACAGTTGATCGGGAGATAGTTGATGTGATCATATCAGGAAAGGTGAATACCCCTTCTCTTCAGTCCCCGGGCAATGCCTCTGATCCGGCTTTTCCCTAGACTGAGACTCACCTCAAATCTGCTTGGGGCAACTATGAATTCATGGGCCGTGTGCGGATATCTGATGGCCTTGTCGTGCTCGTTCGACAACCGGTGCGCCATAAACATGCGGTCAAAATCGCGAGGATATCTAACGATAGTTTGCAGCTTGACTCGTATGGAGATAGGGTTCCAAACCGTATGATCTATGCTGGATATGGTAAACACAAATTCGTTTGCTCTTTTACTCCGGCGCAGGCTGATCATTGTTTGGGTGCGCCCCATTCAACAGTGCTGTCTTCGCAGAACTTTGTTGGCAGGTGGAAGTATTGTTCTCCTGGCGCCCAATGGGAAGGCGTTTGGAGTCTATGCAAAGCAGAATAGCCGACAATGAAGCGCCCTAGACATGCTCATCTGGTCAAGCAACTCGCGTGCCTGCTAGTGGGTATTTCATCCAGCCCCAGGACACTAGCTCCATTCCTCCTTGCGCTTGCGCGTGCTCACGCGAGATCCGACACGACTCTCGAGGAAGACGCCTTATCTCGATATGGAAGCGCTTGTGATCCCCATCCCAATTTACTTACTCACTTATCTTTGGTTTATTACTGTGGACACGGCACACACGAATGTTTATATGCATAATACATACACGCACGCACTCACGTATATTCACACGAGACTTTCCTAGATATGGGCAGGATCCCGCGTAACTCATATCTTTCATTGTTCACGTATACTTTTCGACTTGGAATATTGTGGCGTCCAAGTCCTACTATCACTATCACTACCAGTATTACTATTCGTACATCAAGTCCATGGAACATCCATCCCTCCTCCCTCGTATTATTGTATACACAGAATCAAGCATCGTGTAACCCTAACTTGCAGGCTCGCGCGTTCTATTTGTGTTATTTGGCCGTAAGAGTTAAAAGAAATTCGGAGTTGAAATGGCGTGTTCGATATGACAAATGCCGCGCTGTGTTCATCTTGTCTGTCGTCGTTCGTCGTCGTCTCAAATCCTACCATCATGCTCGTCGTTTTCGACTCGATCCCGCAAGAAGTGCTCGAGAACGTCGCGTTCTTTGCCGTGGAAAACAATCCGCTCGGCCCGCCCCGCGAGTTACTCCCGCTCCTGCTCGTTAACAAGCGACTCCACGCCATCGTCTCGAGCACACTCAATCCACATCTCCACTCTCGCATCTTCGCCACTAAATTCGATACCGCAGCGCTGGTACGGCGCCTCGGCCCGGGTGCGGCGACGGCGCCAAAGCTCGCGGCGGAGCTACGCCGGCGGTGCGTGCAGCTGGGACGACTGCGTGCGCGCATCGGGTGTACCGTCGGATCGTCCTTGGCTGTGGACGGAGCCGAGGGCGGCGGTGGGATGTCGGAAGAGGAGATGCGGGAGTTGCATGAGATGCTCTGGACGGCTTATCTGATGATGTTGGAGAACGACGGGAAGAACGAGCGTCAGTTGCGCGAGTATGCCAAGCTTGACCGGTGGTTGCGCGCGTTTTGGTTCGCGGAGGATGGGTCGTCGTGCGCGCAGCTTGCGATTCGAGATAATGCGTGGCCGCCGAACAACGATTTGTCTGCGGTCACGATGTGGTTGTTTTGGTTCCTCCTTAGACCTGGTGCGTGTCTCTCTCACCCTCTCACTTCTGTGCCCCCCTCCCTCTGTCATGCCGTCGTGTCTCCAAGTAATTCTCCCTTCCCTCGCTCACACGGCGGACCCACCATCCTCCGTGCCGCATCATCCTTTTTCCGCGCGACCACGTGCTAACCTTACCCCCACATGAAGAGGAATACTTCGCGCTGGACGACGTAGAGTTCCGGAACGTGATTTCCATATTGAAACTGTTGGCCCTTGGCGCGCATCAGGTATGTCCGTGCCTACCTGTCTCATCTTTCGCTTATGATGTCTCTTTCGCGTTGTTCCGTTTATTCTCTTCCCCCTCCCGTCTTTCTTCTTTTTGACGCCACGCTACGATGTTCCTTTTCCCCGCCCTGGGCACACACATGCTCACATACTCACGAACCGTGCCATGTTTTACCGGTGTAGTAGGGTTTGGGGTCAGAACGCCCACGCCCCCTTGCGGGGCGTGGGTTGGGAAAACGCTGCCGTCATCGTCTCAAACGCATCGCTAACGGCGTTTCCTCATTCGTGCCTTTGAGACCCAATCTCGGGGCTCTTGCCCGACTGTTCCCCCGCCGTCTTCCTTCCCCCCATGAGTGCTTTGTTTATTTGTTAAAGGTTTCCTCTTATGATAGGTCCCACCCCTTTTTCCCTTTCCCGTGTATGACTTCCATTTACGTCGTCCGCATACTAGTGCCACCCGAGGGTGGCCCTTTATTCTGGCGCGAGTCTAGTAACTTAGCTCAACGCAGGCGTGGGCGCGGCGGCGGCGGCGTTGGCTACATTATTTGGGCGTTGCTGATGGAGCTTGTATGATTGCTTCTTCCCAATTGTTCGGGTTTGCCATCGGTCTCTTGGTTTGCCTTTCCAGATGTAGAGCTTAGGGTCCAGAGCAACGCAACGCCTTGCTCTCGCCCGACACCATGGCACTGACCTACCACAACGGTCGCTAGTTACCGTTCGAATCATAACTCACACAAGGCATCTATCGTCTTTACTCCGCCTTTCGCTCTCTTCATCTTCCGTCCGCCATTCTTTTTGCAATTCTGTTGACGTGTTGATTTTTGTTGATGAAGATCCCCTCGATTTCTCGGCCTCTACGGAGGAAAAGAAATCACGTTTCGTTTTTCCTTCCCTTCTCTCAGCTTCCC